>JASCZW010006028.1:0-116374 GCA_034211315.2 Aedes japonicus | reverse complement strand
TATTTAGTAGGCACAACAGCAATTACAGCATAACGGCGCCGGGAGTAGCGTAACCTTATATAATAATTATAAAAACAAAAAAAAAAATTAAACAAATAAAAATTGAATAATAGATATCACAATTAAGTCACAAACAGTTCCGGTCACAGTAGCGCTGCGTCATCAAACTGTAGCCATCTCTCCATATAATAATTTTAGCTTGCTTTGTAAATATATGAAGCTATTAATGATAGTCAGAATCTTGGTGTTTTTGGTGCTAAGAATGTCTCTAATACAAAAGCTGAGGTCTTGATTCCTTGTTTTTGCAACTCGTCCGTCATTGTTCTGCGATGGTCATCGTATCGTCGAGCAGAATTATGCAGCTACGAAGACGTGGTCGAAGCCTTCATGTCCGTTTCCACACCTCGCATACGTTTGTCTGCGTCGTCACACCTATTCTATATAGATGAGAAGAGAGGCAAAAGTGATTGGCTATTAACTTCCACCCATATTTTTTAATTAAGCTTCGGCCAAAGTCATGCAGACTAAACCAAGGTTTGACATTAATTATAGGTAAGATTGAATGGCAGAACCTGCCCAGATCTACCTTCTGTCCATTTTTGTTGCCATTTGTTTAGTATGTAACTTTGATCAGAGGTAAAAGAATTCTTCGGTTTGTATTCTTCGTGACGATCGAAGAAATCTCCTATTATCCTCCATTTTTTTGCGAGACTCGTCCGCAGGACCTCGCTGCCATTTATCCCACAATGAGCCGGGACCCACAAAAACTTAACTACATACCCTTAGCGTAAAGCGTCCCTTACAGGTATGTTCGATCTGTAAGACAGTCTCTGTTTGCATGCTTGTTGACAAAACTTGAAGAAAGGCTTATGGATAAATTGCCACTGTCAGTGCAGATTTTCAGGTAGCACCCCCAGTGGCAGATTCGCTTCAATTATTTTACACGCTTGGTGAATTTGCCAGAGCTTCTGCACAAAATATTGATGCTGGAGGTGCAAGCTCCAAAGCTGAGCCTGATGGTCTCGTGGAATAATCCAAACCCAACTCTACTCAAGAGTTTTCGATCCGTCTGCTGTGAAAATAAATTTCTCTTGAGTAAACGTCTTCTTGTCTTGCTTCGGAAGCACGTTCATTGCCAGTTGTTCACGCGAGCTATCTATGAAAACACTTTGGAGTTCTTCGAAGCAATGATACATCAATTCGAGGAACAAATAGAAAGTCTTCAATTTCAGAGCCGTGTAGAGCAATGAGTATATACTTCTGTGTGAGCGTTGAGTCCAGTGAGACGTATTTGTGAGACAACGAAACGAGATAAAGTGCTCAGGTCTCGAGATTTTAAAACAGCAAGGTCTCTATTAATCTGACTCATCTCGTAGTCATGCTTTTTTGCAAGCAAATCGTAAATTCAACTTTTCGCACCTCGTGCTTTAAGTGGTTTAATGCCTGCCATGATCCCCCCAGGAGGAAGTGCGGGCGATCACTACTTCCGGAACAGATCCGTGGATAGCTCGGTATGTCGATGCGCTCCAGTTTGAGCAAATGCGTTTTAGCGGTGCATTACAGAATGTTATACTTCCATATTCCATTACAGAGAGTATGGTTGTTCTATATAATGATCATGAAGTAATATGTGTTCACCAGGTACTACAAACGTTTTTTAAAAAGTTAGTCCTTTTTTGACACTGTCTAATAACGTTCTAATCTGGACTTCACCCCATAAAACACTTTCGATCAAACCAAATCCCTCAGGTACTTGTGTGTTTCTACCGATTTTAACTCATTGTTGTCCATCATTATTGTGATTTTGGGTGTCTCATGTTTTCTGAAAACAGGAATAACTTCATTTTGGTTGCCAGAGAAGGTTAATCCATTTGAAATTGACCATGATTCGAGATCTGAATTGAATATTGGATGTGAGTTCTAGCAATCTCGTCATCCTTTTTCAGATATCCATAAACTGCATCGTCAGCGAACTGTATGAGTTCAATCACCTGAATGCAAGCATCAATATCTTTGACGTATATATTGTACAGAAGAGGATAAGAAGGATCCTTGCGGAACGCCAAGATAACCTGTGCGAGACTTTCCGGTACGTCCGTTGAATTTCTGCAAAGTGCAAATCTTTGTGTTTAACAATGTGGAACAGGAAGCCGTTGATTTGAAGGGGAAAGCCTGAAGCTATAAGCGTTTTGGAACAAAAGATCAATACGAATGGAGTCGAAGGCCCCTGAAATATCCAAAAGACGGCTGTTAGGTTTTCTTTGGCGAATGCTACTTGAATAGCAGTAGAAAACTTTGTTAGGCAGTCACGTGCCTCGTCCACGTCGGAAACCGTATTGTGTAGCAGAAAGAATGTTATGCCGTTCTGCCCAGTGTTCCATACGAACTAGTAACATTTTTTCAAATAATTTTCTGTCGTGCACACTAAGAGTGAAATCGGTCGATAGGAGCTATAATCTGTGAATTTTTCCCGGTTTCAATATCGGCAGCACTTAACTTCATACCACGTTTGAGGACAGGAGTTTAATTTAAAAAGTCATTATACAGCTGCAGTAAAAGCTGTTTTGCGTTTAACGGCAAATTTTTCAATACAAACATACCATTACCACTCAATTCCGGGAGCATTATTCTCAGCTGGGCCATAGTGCAGATTCTAATTCCTCAAGGCTAAAATCTTTCTGTTAAATCACTACTATTATCAAGTGCGTCAACGGTGATAATCTCGCGTTCTCATTGGCAACAAACGGGGGGCAAATTTTTTGTACTAAACTGTTCTATCCATCTCTTCAGAATAACCGTTTAAGTTTTCACTAGGAATGTAGCAGTTGCGCATTTTTCTCAAGGCGGTAGACCACAAAGATCGGAGGGCAGTATCCTTATCAAATGATTCTACCAATTGTTTCCAATACCCACGTTTCTTAGTCTTGAATAACCGTTTGGATTCTGCTTCACTTTTTTATAATTAAGAAAAATCTACTGACCTCCCTGAAGATCTAAATTGTTTAAATGCATGTGAACGTTTCTGTCAACATTTTTTGAACATTCCCAATCCCACCACACTGTAGGATTTTTTCCGAACACTACCGTTAATAGGAATGGGCTTAGTTTGACTTTCGGGATTGCAGTTTTTTTTGATAGAATCCATCAGAGCTGTCGCAGTATCACTAAAGGGTCTTCAGCATTATAAAAGTTCCAGAAACGAGCATACTCAATCTCTTGGGCCTCATATCTATCCCAATCGATGTGGCTTGGTATTAGATCTATAGTCTCGCTGTGGAGGCCGACAATGTTTCGCTAGATTGAATTGAAACAGTTATTGGGAGTATGGTCGCTTCCTGATGGATCCTCCATAACTTTCCATGAGCAATTCAAGCTGCCAACGTTGACGAGCATAGCGACAAATCTAATCTGCCGCTGCATTGTTGATCGGGGCACGCTATTCTTGTTATCTCACCGGTATTCAAAATCACAAGATTGAACTCGTCAGTCAATTCGTATATTGTTTTTGCTCTGCTATCATCTCAAAGGTTGCCCCTCTCAAGCACATCCTTTGGAACTGAAATCCCTCAGTAGCACTTCAAAGGAGGTGGAAGTGAGTCTACGATATGCTTAAGGTCGTTGTATCTGAGGTTGACATTGCGAGGAATGTAGATCGACGCAACGGTTAACGTATGAGGTCTTAGTTTGACGGCTCGCCGCGACTATTTCAATAAGAGAGGAGTGTTCTATCTCTCAATCTGGTTGAATTCAATCCCGTATTTGAAACCTAACAAGACTCCTCCGTAAGGCTGATCTCTGTCGCTTCTGATTATGTTAAACTGAGGTACGTAAAAAATTTTGTCTTCTGTTAGCCATGCCTCCGATATAGCTAATACTTGAACGTGATTGGTGATTGGATTAAGGATCTGAGGTTTGCTATTTTAGGGAGGATACTGTGAGCTGCCCCACTGAAGCAGGCTTATTTGATTACGACGTAGCATTAGGCATCATTAGCAGAAATGAACGCAAGGAGGGGCACGTGAGTGATTATCTTTTCCTCAGACTAAACTGAAAAGGGGCATCATACTTCAACAACAGACACAACCGTGTTGGAAACACGTGAGTACTGAGCACATCATACGAATCAACTTCGTGGTATCGACAAAATGGACTGATCAGGAACGGAGTGTCGTTCTGCCTTTCCTGAGAGGCTGGGAGAAAGGGGAACTGTGTATTGTCTTGATGTTGAAGCTAGCACCGGTATTCTGTTCGGGTTTTTTTGAGAGAGTCTGGTAAAACCGCTGATTTTTTCTTCTGGCTGGATATGCTTTGGAGTGGCGGAAGCCGAGGTCGATAGGATCGAAAGGAGGAATGTGATTTGGAGCCCGGTTTTTGAGGTGACGGATTGCCTGCTGTTTTCTTTACAATTGCGGTCTTTTTCTTTCGTTTTGGGAAGACATAGGTATAGCTGCAGTTCCCATTCTCATTGAATCTTCGTCCGGGAGGTCTGCAAGTGGAGAGAACGTGTTTTCGAGAGCCACAGTTTCTTCATCAGCGTGTTTGAAAAGCAACTCAGCGAATGAGAGTCTGGACTTTGCGAGTAATTTTCGGCGGGTCATACCACGTGGTCTACGTATGAGGGGCAACTCTTTGGGGACGGGTCATGTTCTGCATTACATCGAATACACAGAGGCGAAACGAAAGTACATGTTGATTCGTCATGGATCTCAGCGCACTTGCCGCATCGAGCCTTATTATCGCACATCTTGGCTGAGTGGCTGCACCGTTTACAGTTTGTGCAAACCAAGACTTTCGGGACGAATAGGCGGACCGGGATCAACGCTTGATTGATTTCGAGATAGTCAGGAAGAGCGGTTCCTCGAACGTTATGCGGAATGAGTGACTTGGATCATAAACGATATTCTCTCCTTCTTTGCGAGAGGCGACCAGCTGAACAACTTCCAGAATATTCACCGAGGAGCATTTGGCTTCGGAATTTGCCAACGCCATTTTCTAAAATGTGTAGCACGCTCAACGAGGGGTCTATCTCTACCTGCTCACTCGGAATGTATACTCTGTACTGCTTGAAGAGCTTGTTTTTCACGATCGCATTAGCATCGTTACGATCTGATACCACTATGCGAATTTTCCTAAGAGTAACCTTGCGAATTTCTTGGATAGAGCGATAATTCTTGTGGAGATCATTAGAGATTGTCGTAGTATCCAACGGTTTTTCAATTTGACGGAAGAATACGATAAAGGGGGACTTGGCTGTGGCGGGTATGCTCTGCTCTCGGCGATTTTTCTGGAACAGTCAAATCAGGAGGGTCTTTGACATCAGAGTCCATGGCCGCAATGGCCGAGCGGCCACCTGATCTTTCACACTGTATAAACACAATAGGAAGCGGAACAATGGTACTTATCCTGATAAAAGATAGTCCAACGGAGAAAACAATAGGCTGAACTCCACAACACCACTATCGACGACTGATTTGCAAACACGACCGTTCTCGACAGAAGCTAAACGTGGAATGAGTACGCGCTTGTTGAAATTAATTATTTTTTTCTGTGATGTCATTGCAATCAGTAGATTGGAAATTGTCTCATCTATCCAATGACTACTTTTCTTGAATGAGGTATAGTTTACAATAAATCTATGAAAATAGTCAAAACATAAAGTTGCTTTATATCGAGTTATGCCTGTATTTAAAAAATGGTAGCTCTATTGATAGCCACCAGAAAATACAAAATGATAATCGCGTCGCTTGGTTCAAATACTGGAATACTGTCTGAGTTACGACTTAAATAGAACAAAATTAATAAACGAAATGACTTTGACTTTATTGTTATCTGAAAGCCACTGAGCTTTTTGTAGAATTCAAAATTTCGAATACATGCAAACCAACGAAGGAAACAAGATTATTTCATTTAATCCAAACTTTTTAAGCCAAGTCACTTAAGATCTGTTTTAATGGATCGCCTCATTTTTTTTTACGCTTCAAGACTCCTTAATCTCAGGACAAGTCATGAATTTTAAAAAATATGATCAATTTATGTATGAATAAACAAACCTAAACACATCCATTCCCATTAAGGTAGATACTAAATTGCAAAATCGTGTTGCGCCGTTTTCAAGTTTGTCATACTTTTCCGCCAATTCCGGCGCATGAATCTGGCATTGATTTTGCATTCGAAAGCACCACTAACTGGTACTACAGTCAAAGGGCCTCTAAGGCAGCACATGTATGTACACAAATGCCTACATTTCAAGATTTCCGACTGGCAAGCATCCTTAATTGCGGCGGACGGAATGGAGATGCATGAACTGCCGACCTGCCCTTATGCATGGTGAATTATTGGGTGTGGGTGGCGGAAAGGAACGGCATTTTGGCCAAGAAGTAGAGACAAAACCTTTTTTACGTACACATGCGGTTCACCTACAGGGCAGACAAGGCCTGCGTGTGGTAAAAGCTTTGGGATTTCCATGCAAGTACAAAACGAATCGTTCATTATGTCCCGTTTTGTGCCTTTGAACCTTTGGCTCGCTAATGGATACAAGGTATCTCTAATGAGGTTGCTTGTTTCATGAGAAGAAATGTACAATAATGGGTTTCCTAGATTTTTAATTGGACAATTATTCTGTTGAACGAACTGAAAATATATTGATTTTTGTGAGATGCAGACACGTGGCCAAGGAAAATTCATACCCGAAAGAGAAGCGAGATAGAAAGAGATAGAGACAGAGCTGTGAACCAGAAAGCAGAAAGATGCATGCTTGTTGAGTTTTTGACCTTATGCTGAGAAGTGCATATTGAATGATTATTCACGAAGCTTTAACTTCCGTTCAATGTACTTCGTCGCAGGATGATAAAAATAGGTAAAATTGAATAAATGTAATCAACAAACTAAATTGGTCATTTAATCGAATCTGTGAATTTTTTTTGAAGGTCCTTCCTGGCTCAACAGAAACTGGTTGGGTTTAATTTCTGGTCTAGGCTTTACGGGTTTACGAGTTGGACATCCAAGGATAACAAAAGACGATCCTTGCTACATCAATATTCCAATACCGAAATGGAACAGGCATTGATTGCTCTCAATTAAACACTATGGAAGTGCGTTTAGAATACTGAACTGAGAGCTTAATATTGATAGTTGAAATCAAGGGGGTTACGCAACATCGCAGCACACGATATAGAATTTTCAAATCATTTTTTTTTATTACTTATCTCAAGGTGAACATAAAGTAAAGGTATTGTTCAAAATCCGATGTCTCAGATCTTGACGCGAATCGAAGTGTGCTTTGATCGTTTGTTTGTTTCTGTAGCCAATTTTTGTTGTTCTGCAGCGGGATGCAATATTCCAGTAAGATGGTACTGTCACCAGCAGTATAACCAATTTAGAACTAAGAATACTTATGCGATTTTTGGATTATGAAAATTTGTGAGCTTGGCAGCAAGAGGCGCCAGATTTAATTTGCTTGAAGAACTTTGCGCTTAAAGACACAGAGTGAAACAATCTATTACCTGGCTAAGCTTCTTAGTAAGCTCGTGCCATTTTGTTTAAAGAAAAATGAGACACACAAAAATTGTCGCCAAAAATTCATTTTCAGTTTGATTTTTGTCAAACTATCAGGGAATTAACGGAAAAATTATGTCTGGACTTTAATTTCATTGGTTAATTGCATATCTTCTCCACGACAGAATGGCTGCACTTTAACATTGACATCACTAAAAAGGTTTTGGGCAATAGTGGAGCCGACTTCTTTTGATACTTTAACCCACTGTTTCTTCAACTCCTTTTCGAATACTTAAGGTTTTTAACAAAGTTTGGTCAACATGATGGCCCAAAGTTTCTAAATCAGATGAAGTTCCGAGTTCTGTGGAATAATGCCATTTTTTGAATAAAACATAAATTTCGCATTATATTTCTGTCGTAGTTGTTTATTTCAGATTCATGGGATGTGTTTTAACAATTCGTGAAGACAAAACATAGTTATTCGGTATTTGCATAAAATTTTCGAACTTTGCACTTAACTCCATCCATTAGGGTTTGTACAGACTCTTCAGAAATCGTAGAAGCCGTCTTTGTCCAAATTTGCTGGAAGTGTTTGATGTCTTTGATTCCTTGCTTCTTTCCAGAAAGCTTCCGCTTCATCAGAGCCCAATATCTCTCGATTGGTCGTAACTCTGGGCAATTTGGCGGGTTTGAGGTGTTTGGTACAATGTTCTCTTGATTTGCTTGGTACCACTCCATCACAGTTTTGGCATAGTGGCATGGTGCCAAATCGGGCCAGAACAAAGGTTTTTCTTTGTGACTTTTGATGAAGATTAGCAATCGCTTCTACAGACACTCTCTTCTGATAGATCTCCTTGTTGATTGTGCCTGTAGTGACGAAAGATATACTCTATTTGCCACACGTGCAAATAGCTTGCCACAAAAGGTATTTTTTGGGAAACTTCGATGCCTTCTTCGTTATGAAATGCTCAGATGTAGGATTTCTGGCCATAGCAGAATAAAAAGCCCTGGAAGCTGCTTTAAATACTCCAGGACATAAGTTTCATCGTCCATAACAACGCATGAAAACTTCGTCAAATATTCGCAGTACAAACGTCGAGCCCATGATTTTGCTGCCAAGTTATGTTTGTCGTTGCGATTTGGAACTGTTTTTACTCTTTACGACTTGACTCCAAAACGTTGTTTTGATTTTTGGACAAAACCAGGCGACATCCCTATTTTACGAGCCACCGTTCGAATGGAGAGATTTGGGTTTTTCGTTAGTATCCTTTTCACCTTTCGGTCCATAACAGGATCAGCGCGTCCAATGTTTTTGTCACTTCTCGGTTTCCTCTTCACCGTCAAACGTTCCGAAAATGATTTGAGCACATCGTGAACTGTGGATCTAGGCAAATCAAATGTTTTTGCAAGGTCCCGTATTGACAAGTCAGGATTTGCCGTACGCCCGTACAAAATTCGCTCGCGCACTTGTTTTTCTTTCGTTGCCATCTTGAATACTAAAAATGAAATGTAAACATCAATTATAGTCTTTTTCATCATAGACTCTCAGCTATACCACAGTGAAATTTTTCATTCCTATGTGCAATATTTCAAAAGTTACAACGTTTGAAGGTGTCCGGATTAATGTGGATACAGACCTTACCAGTCTTACACCGGCCGAACGAAGTGTAAGAATGCCAAATCTGGCCATAACATCGTCTCGCCTCTGTGAGACCACAAGAAGGAAGCACTAGCAACAATCAATATGCAACTAGAGATTTGAAATTGGTTCACTGTTGTAGAACCCCTTGGTCCGAATTACACCTTGAAGCCAGCACCTTGCTATACATATTTGCGCCTTTGTTTTGATTTGCTGTGTTATTTTGCCAGAATATTTGAGAGTGTGTTCGTGTGAGTTCATTATTAGGGGCGCATTATTAAGCTTGGGACCAAACTTGGGACCGATGTGCTAGTACTGACTGAGCCAAGAAAAAAATCGTTTTTGTATGGGACCTACTGGTCTTAGAGTTAGTCTATGGCACTAGTATCGGTAGATTTGTCCATTCATGGTACCTTTCTCTCCACATCCACAGATGCCCTGCCAAATGAATATCGTTTTGGCGAATTTGTCCACTTTCTTCTTTCTTATTTCCTCATGAACGGCCAACAGTGATATGGCAACGTAAAACTCCTGCCCCGGCAGTTGCTTTGTTGTCGCCTCGGTTTCGTCAACCACTCTCGTTACAGCTTCCAGGCAAAGGTTTTGGCTGACATGTATTGTTTGTCGTTCCAGTTTGATGCCATTCTGAGCTTGCAGACGTGGAGATGGACGCTTCCGCCACATCTCAGATCGAAATGTTCGGTCGACGCTTAAACAGACTCAACAAATTTCTTGTGTTCACCGGATCATCTGTCTTCAGTTTTTTTTAACACTACTTAACCGCCGCTGAGTCGGTTGGATCTCCTTGAATGACACCGACGAATGATGGAATTCCAGGTGTTTTCCGATCCATCTGTGGCACGCAGGTGGTTTTTCCACGACAGCGTACATATTTTTTTGGTGGACCTCTTGCTCCGATGCCATCTCAATAACAACTCGACAGATTGTGATGACATTTTGCCAGCGTAGCCAGTCAAAGTTTCATTAACTTTTACCCACATGCTAAAAATCTACAAGCTAATCCTTGTGTCTCATTTTTTCGTGTACAATCTTTAATAGAAACTTTGGAAGAAAACCAATCGCAACTATGGGATATTTTGTCACTCGAGATATAAATTCATATGATATATTTTTGGAAATTAACGCTTGACATCACCCAAAATCATGCCAGTTGTATGGAAAATTGTAAACAATCTTGTATAGCATACGAAAAATTGCAAACAATTTCGTTGTTTACGCTTGCTATGACTTGCAATTGAACAAGGGGTAATTTAAAACATCTGTAAAAATTCATCATTTTTATCTGTCTAAAATTTCGGTTGTCACAA
Source organism: Aedes japonicus (assembly GCA_034211315.2). NCBI lineage: Eukaryota > Metazoa > Arthropoda > Insecta > Diptera > Culicidae > Aedes > Aedes japonicus. Next base: position 105,913 of record JASCZW010006028.1, on the reverse strand, counting down.
CACTCCAATGTCCGGCTTAAGCTTAATGATACTTTGGTGCTCCCTTCTAACCCAGTATATACGCAATGTCATATAATATGGTATATTTATCGGAAAAAAACAGGTCTATCTCGGAACCAAGTTAATGAAATAAAAATGTTTGAAAGAATGAATTAATTCCAAATCAAAATAAAATAATTCCAGTTTGGAGGTCAGAAACTATTGAGGATTTGGTTTAGATGTTATCTCGAACTTTTCTTCGAGTGACTATTTTGTTCGACCATCTTTTCATCTCTGTTGCATCCCAAGACGCCTTTCCATACTTCTTCAAGTGGCCAATATTTCTCAGTTGGGCGGAATTGAGGGCAGTTGGGTAGATTGATATCCTTTTCAAATAAATCCACCCCATTGCCTCGATAACACTGTAGCTCATCTCCGCTGTAGTGGCAGATTAACAAAATCAGGCCAAAACTTTACAGGTCCATTGTGAGCTTTAATGTACGCTGTACTCCTGTTTGAACAATTCTGAATCCATAGTCTTGTTTATTACAAAAACCTTGATTTTTTGTCCGCAGCTGCGAATACATTGCTAGATCATAAGCTTTCCTGAGAATTTATTGGCAAAAACAAATTTGAACTTGATAGGGACATAACCTCGACCAGTGGCTTTTGTCCGGAAAGTTGCCCTTAATCCATCTTCACAAACGTTCCGTCGTCCATGAGGATGAATCCTTCGTACTACGTTAGAACCGCCTTGTACATCTTCTGGCACGTCTTTGGGCAACTCAATTCTGATACAGTGTTTTGTTTTGTTATTTACTGAACAAAAAAGATCGAAATCCTTCTCATAGACGGTTTTTTTGACGGCAGGCATTGAATTTCTTGGCGAGATCATAAACCAATAGCCCTGGGGTTTGCTCTAACAGTTCGCATCACCCCAAAATGAAATTTTCGACCTACGATCTGCCGATCCATAGCATTCCTCTGACGAAAATGTTTGAGTACGCAGAACCCGGTCGATTTAGTCACTTTCAACGGCTTCGCAATTTTCGAACTTGACTGCGTCGGATTTCCGAAGTGGATAACATTAATTAGTTTTTGGTTCGCGGCTTCCATCAAGTATAACTTCGATGATACAAAATAAATCGTTATATTTTTTTCAGCACTGAAACAAAAAAAAATCTTTAAAATAAACTGCTACCAAAACATTCCAAATCAAACCACTTGTAGTGCTGCAGTAAAAGAAACAGTGCGCCCAGATACTCAAACCTTATGGTTGAGAATTTTTCATCATCTGCACGATGATGGTGTTGGTGTAAATCTTAAATGTATAGATGTTCTTCTATTTCTCTATTTGGCCTTTCAAGTGTTTCTAAAGTGTTTAAAACGGTACTGAAAATCAGTATACAAACATAAGCATGAATCAATTAAATGGATAATCGTAGCTGCTTTTTGATCTAAAACACGATTCAATAATATAAAATTTTAAACAACCATTTGATGCCACATTCATTGATTACTCCTTGAAAGTAAAGATTTAAATTTAAAGCCTGTCCACGTTAAATTTTGGACACCAAACCCAAGTAATAATTTTGGTTTTATGAAGGTTCTGAAGACCATGTTTTAGCCTTTTAGTGCGCTTTAAAACCACAATAAAACTTGAACTGTTACTTGGGAAATAAAAGCAGTTACATTTTTTAACATAGTTCAACAAAACCGATTGCTTTCTTCACAATAATAGAGTTGTATCTACATTGGAAACAGTTGATTCAGATATTAATCCTTCATTCTGTAAAATATACGAACGTGTTTTGGTACACCCGCTATCAGGTTCCTCACGGTATCCTCAGCTACGCCCGCCGTAACGGTTCTCCATATTCTCTTGAAAGTATCGGTACCATTTGCTTTTTCTTAGTTTCGAAGAGTTTCCGCTTAACTAGAGCCCAGTATTTTTGTATTGGGTGAAGGTCTGGACAGTTTGGTGGAGTGGCTCTTTTTGACACGTATTTGACTTCCCGTACCTTATACCATTCCAGGCATAAGCTGGAGAGTCGTGGCTTCTAATAAACGATAGCAACCGCTTTTGCAGACATTCTTTCTCGTATACATCCTTATTGGTAGTGTCAGTAGAGAGAAAACTTTTAGATTTTCGACCACAATGACTGTTGGATTTAATCCAACGGGCGGGAGATTTCCAAAACTATTATTCTCAGCCGGAAGCAAAATAATAAAGGCGTAGTCCGGTCGTAATGAGAATATAATTTTCCTATTCATAAATTACAAATTATACAAAATAATTATTAGTTGGATGGTACTTCAAGGGTTAACATTGCTCTGGGAGCATATCTAAATCTTCTTTTAATTGCTGTTTCAATCGTTTTAATTACTTACGTTTAGTTCCCTTTGTATTGTAGCGGATAGATTTGGTGAAAAGTCCGGTTTTGATGGTTAACAAACAGCTCGGGCAAGACTAGAGCAGTACATGGAAGGCCAAATTGGAGGTTATCTATACTTAGAGTATTAAGCTAATTTAAGTTTTCATCTTGTTTAAAGACAAATCTTACCGAATTTCGTATACAACTTTTAGGCACTTAGATAGGAATAACTTTTAGCACTATAATTAAGATTATATATATAGCACAACATAGGAAAATTTATAATTAGCATAAGTTTGCACGCACTTCGTAGGATTTTTCAATTGTTGTGATTTAACTCACCCAGTGACAGTTCGTATACCTGTCACTCCACCATCATCCGTTCTGTCACGTTCGCTGATGTAGACACTACGATGAGAGACGCGCGTACTGGCTTATGCCAACAATGACATATGGCCTGCCAAATCAAATACTTGCCTTGCCTCTGCTTCACCTTTTGTACGTATGCTTTTGACATCCCAACTGTGCTAGCCACATTTTGTACAGCAATGTTTGGATTTTTCTGAATAATGGCTACTACCATCTTGTGGGCTTCAAATGGTGAGTTGACAATTTCTAAGGAGGGTGCAACCGACCTCTGGTCCTCACAAGTTCCTACCTCACGCCTCCACGAGTCATATGATCACAAAAGACTGCCAGCTGAAACATGGAGACGCTGGTTGGCGTAGCCTGGGCAATGTTGTCAATCCGACAATAGCGAAGTGAGGGGGTGCGACCGGTAAATCATATCATAATTTTCCATTCTCATATCTTTCAGGTCTTCCAGGTCGTCAGGTATTATAAAATAATTTAAAATTTAAAATCCTTTTTTTTTATGGCGGTCATACATTGCCTAAATTTTATGGTTCATAATGGATGCGCAAGTTTGTCTACAATTGCAACAAAACAGCAGTCGGCACACATGTAATTTTCAGTTCATATTACAATATACCCTCACTATATATTTTATCTTATAGGACATTGTTTATTCATAGCCATTATCATTCATCTCTATCATCTTTATCATCATTATTATCATTTTTATCATTACTTGTGTTTTCGTGATTTCTATTCTAACATAAATATTTGTTTTTTTACAATTTCACCTTAAAGGTTTTATATACTTTTAATTATTTTGTCCTTTATGTCGAATTATCATTATGATTGAGAAGTATTTAGTACCTTGATTAAAAGAAGCTGCAACGGAATCAATGGTAGGATTTTGTACTTATTACCTAATGTGTTTTTCATTTCCTGTTTGCGAATAGACCTTCTTCCAAATCTGAGCTGGTTTGATTCGTGCAGCGCTGTTTGCCATTCGGCTAGTGTCTGATGTTACAGTTCAATTTTTGGCATCACTGTACCATAACTCACAATATCATTATATTTGATGATATTGTTTTATCGATTTTACTTCATAGATGATTTAACCATTGCTTATTTACATTAATTGTTATGTTATGTATTCTCCGTGCGAGGAGTAACGATTATGATGTAGAAGGAGAGGTTCGCTCATCACCATGAGGCACCGGGAGTGAACAACAATGTTTTTGGCTGGAGTGAGGGATGTGAGGGGAGGGTGTTGGGGGGTCCGTCGGAGTGCGGCAGGTGGGAGGGTTAACAGATGTTTTTGAAAAGCAGTCAGCCCTTTCGCTCAATTTTCAGAAACATCTGTTAATTTTCCTACCTGCCGCACTCTGACGGACCTTTCAACACTTTCTCTTCACATCTTTCATTCTAGCCAGGGGCATTGTTGTTCACTCTCGGTGCCTCATGGTGATGAGCGAACATCTCCTTCTACATTGCTTATTGTTTTTTATGTCCATTTGTCTTTAACTCTCTGTCAATTAAATCTTCCCTGCTTTCCCAACACTGGAGCAATAACTATTAGCCAAGCAAAAATAAAAGCGGATTCATGTTATAAAATCAACATCAAGCTGCAAATAGTGACCATGGCAACAGTAAATTAAAATGTATAAATGTTAGTTCTGTAAAATTTAACAAACTTTTTCAGGATACCACAAATCAAGATTTTGGTAAAATGCTGCTATCAGTGAAAACGAACGAAAACGCGCTCAAGCGCGAACCACGCAACTCTACACTAAAACACTTGACTATATTTCTTGCATTTCAGGATCAACCGAATAGAGATCGTATATAATAGATATGAATGATTGGATTATTTTTCATTTACATAAATATATACACTATTCTATAAATAATTCATGGGAACGGGAGGGACCATCAGGGCACCCGATTGAAGCACTCTGGATGGGGAGAGTGGAAATGCCAACTCCTCATTGCTAACAGTTTGTGAATAAAGGGAGGGCTCTTCTCCCCGCCCATTGGGGCATCCTTATGTTAGATAGCTTGCTCTTGTGACCAATTGTTCAGTCTTGTTGTTGGAAGGAGATTCTTTATATCCCTGTGGATACGTATAAGTGATGTTGCCTATCGATCCATCCAACCCCTTTTTGGCCCTTCATACAATGGCATGACTAGGATAATCAGTGGTTATTAAAGCTTGATCAAGTCTAACAGAGAGGAGAGCCTGTTGCTGTCGGACGTAGTTTCCGTGCTACAATGGGTGGTAGTACATATCATCATACAATGGCTACTACCATCTTGTCCATTTGGCAGGAGCATACTTTTTTATTTGTTTCGGTTCCACCTCTTAGATCCACAGCCAAGCGCTGGCAAACACAAAACACGATACTTTTTGGTAGTTAAGTTTTTTGGCAATATCGCGAACCAACAAAATCGAATTTTGCTGCCGTTCGTACAAAATTCGTTTGCGCACTTCGACTTGATTCGACGCCAATTTATCAAATGCAATAGAGTTTTGTGCCATGAAAAATTGGATCGTATAATTGAATTGTTTCAGTAATCCATGAAATAATTCAAAAACTATACTGAGAAAACAGGGTCTGAAATTTAAACTGGACTGGCTTTGATCAAAATACAACAAAACAAAACTATTAAGATATAAACCTTTACTGCTTGTAAGTGCACGAGAGTCGTCAATGAAATGGTACTTGAAGTTCAGAAGTGCAATTTTAATGTTATGTGTTCGGTAGGAGATATGATCGCAGATTTTCATTCCAAGCACAACAGTTGAAAAAAAACACAGTTCAAGAAAATATCAACGGCTAACATAATTAACAGGTGAACCGGACCTGCGCCCGTTTGCAATAATTTATTGCAAATTCATTACTTTAGCACGTAAGATACATGTAATACACAGACAAAAATCGTGTAGTAAAAACTACCATTTCACCCGACTATGCCTATTTTCAAAACCGCCATGAAATTTCAGTCAAATTTATTACTTTTATCGTACAACCTTCAACATCTGTGGTATACTTGACAGACTTCATATTGGTATCAACCGCACCATGGTTGATTTAATTGCAGACATGGAAAAATCAAACGCAGTTATAGTCAGGTGAAAATTGTTGGTGTTTGCGCTTAATTTATCTCTCTAAGTGGTAGTTTCTACTGTCGTGTTTTTGCGTGTACATACCCAGAATATCAACTGGGCTTAATTTTTTCCACCAGGAGCTATTTTGTCACGAGATCCTTCGAATTCTCATAATTATTACCATTTGAGGAAGTAAGACCTAAAATCACCCCAATAATTCACCTAACATAAATACTTGGAATAACTTGTTGAAAAACTGCTAATCACGATTAACTGTGACCTCAGACCTGATCATGAGGGAGATTTTGTTTTTTACTGGAATCAGTTTATTGCACTTGAGACCGCCGGATACTTCAAATTCTCAAAATTATTACAAGATTATGTATTAACGGGCCTCAAAATGAACTCAATAAATCACCAGTTGTGAAATTTAAAAATTTACGATCATTTGGCAAAAACAAGATTTGGCATATATATCGGAAAATTAAAGCTTCTTCAGGTTCAGTGGGCATGATTATAATTTGGCATACCTTAGACATCTCTAATCGTGATGTTTATATACTCCGTGCGTGGAGTAACGATTATGATGTAGAGGGAGATGTTCGCTCATTACCATGAGGCACCAAGAGTGGACAGTAATGTTTTTGCTAGAATGAAAGATATGAAGATAAAGTGTTGCAAAGTTCCGTCAGTATACGGCAGGTTGGAAATAGAACAGATGTTTTTGAAAATTTAGCGAAAGGGCATGTGTACAGTGGTACTCGAACCAAAGACGTCATCTTTTGCCTAAAATCCCAATGCGGGGTAGGTCGAAGCACGGACAAGTCTCCAACCTCAACAGGCAACAGAAGACGTTTAGCAGGCGCTCATGTACCACTGATGGCTTTGTGATAGTTATTCTACCGATATATTGGGTGCACTCTGTTTGGATACGCACAAGGGAAAGGAACTCTCTCCTTTTTAGGTTTGTTTCTCAACCTGCCGTACACTGACGGAACTTTGCAGCAACTTCTTTTCATATCTTTCATTCTAGCAAAAACATTAATGTGCCTCATGGTGATGAGCGAACATGTCCTTCTACTACATACCTTAGACATGCAAAATTTAATTGGTATAAAAGTCTCTTGGAGATGGCACCGAACAGTTTGAGAAAGATTATGTGGATTAAAATCTGTATATTAACTTTTCATCAGAAACATTTGGCATAATGACAGTTTGGCGTAAATACTAGAAAATTAGATCAATTTCTTTGCAATAACCCAATTTCATTTGGCATTATGGTTTTGGCACATAAATTTAAGTTTTAAAGAAAAATAAATTATTTAGTATAATAATTACTACAACTGTAAAATAATAAGGGAAAATTTTAAAGAACAGCCTAATTAACTAAAAAGAAAGATTACAATAATTCCCATTTTGGCCTATGGAATTATGCCAAACATAACTAAGCAATACATACTTTAAGTCAATCCAAACATGCAATGTTCAACATCAGAAAAGAAAACATATGATTGTAACCTTCGTAAGATATTGTGGTCAGTTTTGACCCATGGCGCAACTTCAATGTACGCTATATTTTTTCATTTTTAAACCAATTTGCCTGAAATTTTCTGACTTTTAATATTCTCCGGAATTTTTCATTTCAGCATATTTATTTTTGAATTAATTTAAGGAATTTAAAAGAATTTCGAAATTTTACCTTAGCGTCAATTTTTTTGCATAATTTGAAAGGTTCTGGTCTCAAAAAATGTATGGGATAAAAAAAAACGGTTCCGGTAACATTGTCCCCCTGGAATCTGCTACAAAGGCAAATAAGTTTTAGTTTGGCTTTGTTAACTGAAATTCTTATAAAACATTTCAGACTCATTCAAGAGAATTGGCGTCGTCACCAAAGTTTCTCAATGCGTAACGAATCGTCTTTTGATATTATCATATTAGTAAGAAATCGTGCTGCAGAGATGGCGCTGCAGTCTATCTAAATTGAGCTTCAGAGAGTTCCTGCCTTGGATTAAGTTTTTGAGAATGTAAAAAGAAGACATTTGAAATATCACATTAGTTCCAGATCGTACTGCAGAGATGGTTTTGCAGCCTATCTCTGCCAATCTGCCACATCTGCTGCAAGTTCTGGAACTTATGTGATAATCTCACAAGACGAAAAACGACATACTGAGAAACTTTGCCGAAGACGACAACTCTCTAGAACCTCATTTGGCGAAGATAGACTGCAGCGTCATCTCTGCGGCAATATCTGGAACTAATGTGATAATTTCACTAGACGACAAATGACATACTAAAAAACTTAGTCGAAGACGGCAACTCTCTAGCACTTCATTTGGGATAGATACACTGCAGTGCCATCTCTGCGGAATGATCTAGAACTAATATGATAATGTCAAAAGACGACAAAACAGCATACTGAGAAACAGATTCCCGGTGACTATTGTTACTGGAACCAGGATTTTTCACCACCAATGCATTTATCAGACCATTTCTTTGAAATGGGGTGTAAATATTATATATAAGTTGAAATTTCATAATTCTAGAAAGGGTTGAAATCCGGGTCAATATTGGCCCTAATGTCTTATGCGTCAATTTTGTTCAGTACCCGAGGAAGGTTAACTATCAAACCTATGAATGCCAAATTTGAAAATACAACTTTAAAAAGAATGGAATATTACAATGGATAAAACCCTATGCCAATCGGCATTATGTCAAATGACCACTTAGGTCGAGTTATTTTTATGCCAAATAACATTATGCTAAACGACTTTATGCCAAACGAGCTTATGTCATATGGGCTTCCCCCGAAATAAAGAATTTTTAGTTATCCAACAACTCCTTCTCACTCAATTCTGTCTACATTTTGACGTCATCCTATTTTAAAGGAGCGTTATAACCACCATAAGCACTAAAAAAAATTTAGTTCAAAATTAAATACTATGATCACGGTGTTCCTGTTGGTGAGTTCGACGCAGGTTGCAAATTCTTACGAAGAATGCTTTAATTTTAAAAACTTTTACTGCTCTTGGGTTCTTGAGAAATTATGACGACTCAAAACGTCCATTGTGGAATATAAATTCGTCCTTAAATAAATTAATGACTTAATCCTCCAAAAATACTCCGGAGTTGAGACCAAGCGAAACATATTGCGCTATTATGAAGAAGGAATTACGCAAACATTCTAAGACAATGTACAACAATATGTTCGTTTTATAACTGTATAAAATTTCGTGGATAGGAAAAGTGAACGCATTTGGATTTGGGGCGCAAATTTAATAAGACGAACATGGCAAACGTTAGCTAAGATATTTTATTTGATACTCCGAAAATTTCAAGACAGTTGATTAAAAGAAGGATTTTTGGCATATCGCTTTGGGTGTTGCATTTTTAACGTGGATAACTTTTACATACGAAAATATTTCTTAGATTGAGAGAGTTATTCGTCATGCTAACATTTCTGTTGTTCAGTGATAACAGTTTCAACAAGAAAAAAAACAAAAAAAGATCACAGGAAATGAAAGCTAAATACTAAAAATATTACTTATTTATCTACTTCTACAATTGAGATGATAAAATAACATTTTTCTTAAATATTGCTGCCGCCACGATATAAAATACGTGTTTCCATCGCACTGATTTTAAGCAACTCATTTGTCCTGTTCAGCTATACACTAAAAACCACTTTTAGCAAAACCAGTCACGAGCGTATGAAATATCGCTCATACCATGACTTCGCTTAGAAGCCTTCCGCTGTGTGCGCCTCACATCACCCAATGCCACCCACTCTTGCATCATCGATCGATCGGTCCACTATGGTCTCCTCACTACAATAATGCTACCCAACTAGCTCCTAGCCGTAGTCGATTTCGGCATGCGAAAGTGTTTCACACTCTGACAACCAACCTCCTCACCGACACCGCCAGCATTTCACGGCACTCATTGTATGTGCTCCGTCAGCATCATCATCATCAATACAGCGATAAAGCTAAAAGCAAAACAAAAACGATAAAAACTCGTTTTTCCTCCTCCGGTCCAAGCTGTGTAGCACATCGAATTCTATCCGGTTTGAGCAATATAGGTACCGCGAATACATCCAAAAGCCCCGACGTCGGTTCCCGTACATGTATGCGCAGTTCACGCATATATGTACAGAACTTTAAAATGTTGCTGCTGTATATTGTGGGCAGTCGTAGTGGCTATACATAAACCGCCCGCCCGATCGAGCGACACACGGCCGTTTAAATGTGACGTCACAGAAGAATACGAAAAAGAAGCAGCTAAGCAAGCAGTCAGTAGTGCTACGTTGCAAAATTTTCAACATACTTTACTTATGACACGAGATCGGTCGAAATCACGAGTGTGTTCGTGCACGGCGGAAAAACACGGTCGCTGGGTGAGGAGGTTTGTTGAATGGTGGGTGGACGTTGGAGGCAAACTTCACCTCCCACCGTATGTAGGGTAAATGTCCCAGTGTGAACGAGTATATATGTGACTTTACATGTTTTAAATTTTTCAAGCAAAGAACTAAACCGTCAATTGAAGAAATGGACGTTCGATTAGATTTTGTAATTGAGTTTAATTGTACCATCTTGTAAAGGGAAATATTTTGGTTGCAGTCCTCTCAAACTAATTAGCAAAATTATTAAAAAAAACCTACAAACATTACATTTTACATAATAGCTTGTTCAACCAAATATATTCTTCCCAAACTAAAAACTGGCTTATTAAGCTGTAAATTAACTCAAATGATTTGTATGATTTCGCTTTTCAAATGCGCTAGAATTATAATTGTTCTTGCGATAAGCAGAACAAATTTCGGACTCGTTAGATGAATCTGTTCATATGCATTAAAGTTCTTTCTTGTTTTTCATTCTGTACTAATTTGGTTTTCAGCATTAGTCTGTTTCACCACTGAAGTGCGGCATCTCCACCCTTCATATCGCAAACATCAACACAGGAACCGGGACTTTTCTTCGAAGGAAAACGTGACCAGCGCTTTTTCCACCTTAGAAATATCACACCGACCTCGGCTTGAATTGAACCCAGACCCACTGGGGTGCCATGTAGCAATTTCGTTTATCATTGAACCACCGGTGCCAATCGTGTTTAAAGGTTTGTTCTATTTAGAATATGGCCACACAAAGTGGGTCTCAGAAAAAAATAAGCTGCACAACAAAAAATAATGAAGGCTATATTTTTTATATTTTTTAAGGATATTTATTAATATGAAGTCCAGTGGCGTAAGACATTAATCTTTTTAAATTGCTACCTCCTGTTTTTAAATGATACTTATTCTAACAAAAACAATTCTACATTAATCTAACAATCTCAAATGTCTAAAATTATTCAATGTATTCAATTCCAAAAATTGATGCAGCTACTCTTGAATATTACTTCTGAAGAAGAACGCTTCGCTGTGCGCAGTAATGAGTTCCAGTTTATCACGAACGAACAATGAACTGACGTAACTCACCGTGTTGTTCGCTGGTATCAATAGGCGTCCACGAGTTTGGATTAGTCTGCGATGAAGTATCGGTGGGGACTGCGTTGTCAACATGTCAACATGCTCAATTCCGTAGTCATTCCTGACACAGCAGTTCAGTGCGACACGTAGCCGTTCAAAGGAGCTTGCACTGGGACGGATATGAAGAACATCACCGATCAAGAAATGCGACAGGATCAACGATTTGAACAATTTCAGATTTGTGCCAGTCGGCACTGTATAGGCACAACAATACAGCGTGCAAAAACTAGCATAGATCTTTCCACACTGTTGTGCTTCTAGATCATCCCACTGCAGATCACTTTGTAAGATGAATCCTAGATGGCTGGTACTCTCTGACCATTCGATATATTGACTGTCAATTACAATTCCAGGTGTGGGTAATACAAAATCTCCACCTCTACGACGTCGACTTGTGATGAATGTCGCCTTATTCTTAGCTGGATATACGTGAAGATCCTTCCGTCGCTACCAATCTGCAACTCGTTGAAGATCATCATTCACCATCGTGACTAAATCGCGAGCATATAGTTGCGGAGTGCAATTGATCACCGTCGGTAGGTCATTTCTAGACAACATCGTCAAAAGGTCGAAAGTAACAATTGTTGCTAACATCTATATCCACTACCGACGGGAAGGTAATTACTCCTTGTATCTGTTTCTGGTGCTATTTTGTTTGTGGGAGCCAGCAGACCTTAGGAAAATACGCTAGAAGTCATTGTTTACAAATGTTACTTTCGACCTATTGACTATTTTGTCTAGATTTACATGGCAACAAAAGAGTAATAGCCGAGAACTGAGCCATGAGGAACACCGGATGGTACCTCCAAGTCAATCATATTAAATGAAACATTTGGAAAGTCAACAATCATTATTTTATAATTTTGTGATCCTCAAGATAATCCAAACTGTCCTGCAGTTAAGAACTTGAAATCTACGGTATTAACAGTAGCTTTTTAGGCTACAAAAAGTAACGTCACACATTCAAGCATATTCAGTGGATATTTTTAAACGTAAAAATACACAAGAAGATAATCTTGACATGGTATAGGTTAACCAAACTGTCACACTGCTTGAGCATCGTTCATCACAGACTACCGTCTGCCTTCTTCCACGCACGTAAGATTTCATCAAGTTTACGGCAGGAGAAGAGAAGTTGTGAAGAATGTGTATTCAGCTTCTTCAAAAGTTTACTATGGGGGTTGGTATCAAAAGCCTTCGAATAGTTTATTAGTAGCAGTATACCAGCACCTTTTTTAAACAATGATGGCTCCAAACTAGTCGTACACTCGAAGAACTGCGGTTTCGATGCTTTGTCTCCTGCGGAAACCGCATAACAGTCAGTCAAAAAGCCACTACCATCTATGTAGAACGTCGTTTGCTGTTTGATAAGCTTCTCAAAAGCCTTGGACAACGCACAAAGTATGCTGGTGGGTCGAAGATTGTTGATGTCGTTAAATGCGATTTTTTCTTCAATGGTAAAACTTTCACATGCTTCCAGGAGTCAGGAAAGGTGGAACTTTCAATAAACATATTGAATAAAATGTGTAATAAAAATGTGTAATATGTTTCTCAACAAACGGTAGGATGAACTTAACAAAGTTTATTGAGAAACCGTCCATCCCAACAGCGTTTGATTTGATGTACCAGATGGCATTGGCGATTTCCCAATAACGCACAGGTTGAATACAAAAGCTGTGCAGCAATAACTTTGCTGAATTCAAAGGCGTTGCATCGCGACGGAAACTGTTCGAGAAGTTAGCTGAGACTGTGCGATTCACCTTGTCTGGATCGAACTCACAAGGCCGCAACGGTTTATCCTTGCCAACCCAAGACCCTTTACTCGCTGCCATAGGGTTTAAGACGGAGTACTGCTGTCCAAAAAACTATGGAAAATCTGCACACTCTCTGCTCCTGAAGAACTCAGTGTGTGGGGATGAGGGTGTCAGCTCCTCGATCCACTAAAAAACCACCCGTGCCTCTAGCCTTGGCCCCACCGGGACCACCTTTCAGTATTACTTCGGGGAGGGGGCTATTGTGCATTAAGCACCCGCTTATGTCAAACAACTTAGAGCTTTGGTAGTAGTTTGTCCCTCTGGCCTGTCGCTGGTCGTTTCGTCACTTGCCTTGTAGCTCTAAGACAATCTGGAAGGCCACCGTTTTTACCGCGTCCCAAGTGTCCTGTTCTTGACACATTCTCTGGACAGTTTCGTCCGCTTCCGCACATACGGGGCACACTGGGGACTCAGTGTGCTCGTACTTATGCAGATACTGTCTGAAGCAGCCATGGCTCGACAGTATCTGAGTCAAGTGGAAGGTTACTTCCCCATGACGCCGCTCGATCCATCCAGATATTTCTGGAATTAGTCGGTGGGTACCGACCTTTGGTGGAACTATTCCACTCCCTCTGCCACCTGGCAATCGATGTAGCACTGGTGGTCCTGCGGCTTACTCTGGTGCCCCTTTGCTCGAAGCACTCCGCATCCTCTTTTATTGTGATACCAATGGGCATCATCCCCGCTAAAACGCATACCGCGTCGCGTGACACTGAGTGGTATGCGCTGACCACTCTCAGGCACATTAGCCTGTGAGTAATTTCGAGCCAGGAGCCTGCTCTTGCACCGCTGTATCGCTGAGCTGTTTGACATCATGCGGAATAATGCCGATATAGCCGTGGAGGCTTTCTTACAGGCGTAGTCGACGTGACTGGTAAATGACAGTTTGTCGTAGATCATGATCCCTAGATACCTCAGGGCCCTCTTCGATTCGATTGTGCAGTTACCTGCACTAATCGTCACGTGTTGCTCCGATTTTCGGTTATTAACGACCGTGACCTCAGTCTTGTGGTGCTCTAGCTATAGTTTCCTGGAACTAATTCTTTTTTCCACAATGCCAATGGAGTGCGTGGCCGTTAGTTCTACCTCTTCGATGGCTTCACCGCATATCTCAATGGTGATGTCGTCTGCAAACCCGACAATCTTCACCCCGTTCGGAAATCCAAGCCGTAGTACCTTGTCGTACATCATATTCCATAGCACCGGGCCCAAGATCGATCCTTGCGGGACGCCTTCGGTAATCTGAACACGTTTCTGGCCTACCTCTGTGTTGTACACCAGCACGCGATTCTGGAAATAGCTTCCCAGAATCTTGTATAGGTATCCCGGCATGGAAAACGTTGGAGCCAGTCAACGATACTTACCCAACTGGCGCTATTGAACGCATTTCGCACGTCCAGGGTGACCACCGAACAGTAGCGGACAGCTCGCCTCTTGCGCTGGATTGCCACTTCGGCCGTTTTGGTGACAGACAGAATGGCATCCACAGTCGACTACCGTTTACGAAAGCCGAACTGGTTTTTAGATAGACCGTCCGTGTACTTGGTATACCTGTTCAGCATAACCCTTTCGAGCACTTTACCAGCTGTATCCAACAGGCATATAGGTCTATATGCCGATTGGTCCCTAGGTGTTAGGCGTCCTTCAAATGTGTTGGACACTATCAGAGAACCACTGATTATACCGACGGCGACTGGTACTGACACGGAGAGAGATGCACTCATCATGAACTCTTTAACAAGTGCGTTGAAGAATTGCATAGCTTCGTTCGTGTTTTCAATCGCGTAGAAACGATGCCTGGGGATGTACAAAATTGTGGTTTCCCAAGGCATGCGGATCAAAATTAGCATATCCTCGATAAGTGCGCTGGCTGGAGGGGCGTGAGATATCAAAATCAACTGACGCAATAATTAAATCGTGCTGTGATAAACCAGCAAAGCTGACTTGGCCGAACCGCAAAACTTTATCGTTGCTGTTACTTAGGCGTTGCGATCACCTTTCACTATGGTAAAATGTTGGTTCTCCACTGACGGAAGACAACGAATAGGTACGGAGCATCGATTCAAAAAACGTACGCTTGTTAGTCAGGCGTAGTAAGTCAGTGTTGAAGTCCCCCACCAGGAAAATGTTTTCGTAGCAAACGGCGAAAAAAGCAAACTTCTCTGCCAAAAAAGACGCAGTCATTCTCCGAAGGGTTGTAGACGGTCATTAGCAGGATCTTATGACAGTCCACTCGAAACTCCAACGCCAGACATTCAGTTTTGTTCGCTGATTCCTCTGTGAGTGTCGTGCCAAACACTTTGGAGCAGTTTAACTGCTCCTTGTAGTAAACAGCGATACCTCTACCGCACTTATACGCTCTGTAATTCCTTTAAACTGAGTAACCAGAATACGACCGCTGTTCTTAAAATTAAGCCATGATTCCGCAAACACGCAATTTCAACCTTAGAGTCCGTCAAGACGTTTCGTACCTCATCGAGCTTACTAGGCTAATGCGCACAGAGACTTTGGGAATTTCCGTGGCAGATATTTAACTTCTCAGGCCAACAGAGCAGCATTTAGTACTGCTCGCGGAATGTTCGCGGGGGTGTGATTATGTGACAGAGGCATTAAGTGTAGTATTACGGTGCATAATTACGGAGGAGCAGAAAACAAATATCTCTGACGTACAATTTTCAACTCAAAACGTTACAATATAAAGGGTGTCCACAGTTAAATTACATCACTCTCAATAAGCTGTAACATTTCGCTCTTGGGATTGATTTCAACGAAAGTTTGGGTGAAATGACCTCAGCGTGTATTTTATACACTGCGTGAGTTTCATTATGAATTGTTTCGTAGTTTCGAAAATGGAGTCGATGGAACAGCAAGTGCGCGAGAACATTTTGCACACGCACCTTGACAACCCACTTCTTTCGCACCGAGCCATCGGAAAGATGTTGAAAATTAACCAGTCTACAGTGTCTCGTGTCATAGAACGTTTCAGGGAACGTTGACCTGTCGATCGGAAAAAGATGAGTGGTAGAAAAAGTGTTTCGTACTGGGTGAGGATCACAAGCTGCCTTTAAACGCAAACCCAACTGTTCCGTTCGGGATGTCGCGAAAAAGCTGCACTTGACCAAAAGTTTCGTGCAAAAAGCCAAGAAACTTGCCAGGCTACGTTCATTCAAAGTTCAGAAAGCTCCAAACCGCAAAGAAAAACAGAATAGGACAGCTAAAACACGTGCGCGTAAGCTGTACACACAAATGTTGACGAAACCACATTGCAGCATCATGGACGATGAAACACACGTAAAAGCAGACTTTAAACAAATCCCCGGCAACCAGTATGTGTCTGTGAAAAACAAGTTCGATGTTCCAGAGTCTCTCAGGCAACAGCAAGCGTCGAAGTTTCTTAAGAAAATCATGATTTGGCAGGGGATTTGTTCGTGTGGTAAACGGAGCAAGCCTTTCGTGACAACTTCAACTGTAAATTGACAAGTATACATGAATGAATGCCTGGAAAAACGACTGCCTCCGCTTCTCAAAACACACAACGTTTCTACAATTTTTTGGTCGAACCTAGCCTCTTGTCACTACGCCAAGGATGTTCTGGAGTGGTACAAGACGAATTATGTCAATTTCGTACCGAAGGATCTTAATCCACCAAACTCTCCAGAGTTGCGGCCAATTGAAAAATATTGGGCTATAATGAAGCACGAACTTCGTAAGCATCTAAAGTTGTCACTACAGAACAGGAAATGTTTGAGTCATGATTGAAAGCAGAAAAAAAGAACACGCTAGTCGACCGTGGTCCCGCGTTTCATCCACCTGCAGGTATCTTCCTTTACTTCTCTCAACTTTAACTCCCTAGTCTCATACCACTGACTATCCCACCGATAACGTATTAACTGCATTCAGAGAAAACGTCTAGCCCGACCGCTGATGGTTGCTCGGTGGTATTAGGAGTACGCAGATTTTCGCTGTTGGATAAGTGAAGAATCCTGTTGCAGTTTGCAACGTGACTACTCGAACAACTCCCTCCTTTCCTGGGTGCAGCTCGTGGATTCGTGCTGTAGGCCAGCGCATCGGAGGCTGGTTTTCGTCGACGATGACAACTAGCTGATCATTTTGCAACGTTACAGGAGGGTTACTTGCTGCGTGGTTTTAGCTGAGCAAGGTTTTTCACATGCCATCGATTCCAGACTTGCTGGAATAGTTTCTGGTTTAGCTGCAAATGGATGAGGCGATTGTTTGGAAGCGCATCGTAGTCGACGTCTGGGACGGATTGCAGTCGATCATAAAATGACCCGGCGTGAGGGCCTGAAGTTCTGTGGGGTCCTCGGAAAGCTAAGTGACTGGTCGCGAATTGAGGCACGCTTCGATTTGCATCAGAAGAGTTTCCATGTCATCGAACGCTAGCTTCCGGTCTCCCAGTACATGAATAAAATGCTTCTGTGCAGAATTGATTGCTGCTTCCCATAGTCCTCCGAAGTGCGATCCACGCGGCGGATTGAAATACCAGTGGATTTCGGTTGCCGTACATTCGCTAGCGAAAGAGTTCTGGAAGTCTTTGATACGCAGTAGGTTCCGAATTTCATTGGCTGCACCAACGAAGTTTTTTTCCGTTGTCGTCTGATGTCTACAACAAGTTCCAAATTAACTGCCTTCGTGCTGAAGCAGATGAACAACGCTACGTACGCCTTCGGAGGCGCATCTCTTCGGTGACGAGGCATGAGGTAGATTGGTCCCCAGAAATCAAAACCAACGACGGAGAAAGGTCTCGATGCGGTTACAAGCTGTGATGGAAGTTCGTCCATGAATTGTTTAACGGCCTTCTGTTTTGCTCGGAAGCAGATGACGCACCGGTGAACAACACGACGAATAGTATTTCTGCCACACAGGATCCAAAACCGCTGTCGAATTGTGTTGGTCAGAAGCTGAATAGCTGCGCGTAAAAGCCGTTCGTGTTGACAGCGAACGAGAGGTTCCGTGAACGGTTGCGACCCTGGTAGGAGTATTTGATGACGAGAATCGTTAGGTTGTTCAGACTGGTTCAGTCGTCCACCGATGCGTAAAACGTTGTCGGGAGCAATCATAAGATTGACCCAGCGCAGTCGTGATTTTGGTGAGACCATCTGATTTGCCGACAGTGCCTTCCATTCCCCATCAACACTGCCCTTTTGAACCAGTCGAACGAGTGTTAATTCTGCGATACGAAGTTCAGTTGTTGTTGGCGGTAACGCAATGATTCGTTCAGCCTTCGCTAGTTGAAGATTTTTGAAATACCGTCGCCAATAGGCAGTAATGCGTAGCATACGCTGATAGCTAGAGAATCTACCCACGTATTCCTCAATGAATGATCGTAAAGACGAAGGCTTCTTTGGCTGCCTGTGTGTCAACAACTTTATCGACTGGAACTGCTCCAGTTTCTCTTTCTCCTAGAAGCCATGGAGGACCTTCCCACCACAGTGTGCAACTAATCAAGTCTGCAGCTGGAAGTCCTCTCGAGATCGCAGTTCTCCGTCCTTTGCTGGATTTTGGAAACTCAGTTTCAGCAAACAAGTTAAGCAGACAGAAGAGCTCCGCAAAGTTTCAAAAGTGGAAAACGCTGCTGTTTAAATGGAGACGAGACGTCAATAAAGCGACCTTGAATTACCCTGACGCATCCGTTGAACTGATATAGGCACACGATCTATCAATGAGTGAATTTGTTCATCGCCCTTGATATTGACATCGTCTTCTTTTCTTCTTTCTTAGCGTTTCAAGCTTATTGCTTGCTTTCAACTTAGTGTTCTGAATGCACTTCCACTATTAAAGGGTGTTCCGACCAAAATTTGGTCAAACAGTAATGTGTGTGAGTCGATCAAACTTTGTATAAATAAGTCAAATACTGTTATAAGTCAAATTCTTTTTTCTTTTTCTAGTTCAGTTACAAAATACAGAAGAAATATTTAGCTAAGCTTCCTTTTTACCGAATGCGAATTGTCGGGTCTTTCGTTTAACACCTGACATAAGAATTTGTACATTCTCCTTGTCTACTTTATTCGCCGCAGAACGCCAGTAAGCCTTGAACTGTTTTTCGTTCACAACAGCTTTTTGAGTCTTCTTAAGGTTCCGCATGACGATGGCCCAATATTGTTCGATTGGGTGGAGCTCTGGCGTATTGGGAGGGTACTTGTCCTTGGGTAGCACTTAAACGTTGTTGGCAGCATACCACTCCATGACCTTTTTTCCTTAATGGCAAGATGCCGAATCCGGCCAAAATAGAACGCTACAATTCTGTCGCTTCAGGAAAGGCAGTAAACGTTTGTGTAGGCATTCGCTCAGATAAATTTTCTGGTTAGCGGTTCCGGTAGCAATGTAAACGTTGCTCTCCACAGGTACAGCTGGCCTGCCGCACCAGATATTTCTTCGTGAACTTTGACAGTTTAATGTGCTTGAAAATACCTAGACAACCACAAGTCGTATAACAGTGTTCAAATAGTATCGTATATTCCTATATTTTAACTCAACATCGCATTTAATTGTGGCCTTTATTGTATTATGGTTACGTTAAATCGTGAAGAGTGCAAATTTTCGACTTATATACGATGCGTCATTTATTCATCGTACTGCGTCACAACCTAAATCGGATATACATCGCCAACCTTTTTAAATCGAATTTGTTAATACATATTCAATCGCATACAATATCAGACCAACTCGTTTAAGAAAACAATGAAACTTGCACGTATATGGCCTCCACTTTTGCACATATTAGCCGTATTTTCGCATTCTATACGATTTGTTTTCTTACATATATGTTTGTATATCATAAAAACAACTTTCAATATACGTGCATTTTGGTTGTCTGGGTATCTGCCAGCTTTCCCCGTCCGGTTGCCGTATAAAATTCCTGTCCAGGAAGCTGTTTAAAGTTTGCCTAGACGTAAGTTTCATCATCCTGTACCACGCAATCAAACTTCGTAAGCATCATCGTGTACAACTATCGTGACCGTGCTTTGGCCGACGTGTTTTGTTTATCGTCGCGTTTTGTAGTCACCACTTTCTTGTAAGTCGACAGCCCAGCTCGTTTTTGAGCTCTATCCACGGTTGAAGACGCCACTCCCAGTTTCTTTGCGGCATCTCGGACGTAGAGGTTGGGGTTCCGCTCGAAACAGCGGCCAATTCTTTTTGTCGTCACCTCCGGCTTTCGATTTCCCGAGGTCCAGCTTTCCTGGCTATCGACAAACGTTCACCGAGCACATTTAATACGTTGGTAACAGTTGATTTAGCCACATTCAACAATTTCGCCAAGTTGACGTGAGAGTAGTTTAGATTTGCGCCATACACGTGCAAAATTTTGATGCGTTGCATCTCTTCCTCCGACGACACTAATACTAATCTAGTACTAGTACTAATCTCAAAAACAGAATAGAGGCATGATGGTACACGGTCACATCTTCAAAATGAGGGGTGCGCAAATTTTTTTAATTTTTAGGAAAGGAAATGCTTCAAATTTAAGTCGATCAAATTTTGATCGAAACAGCCTTTAATTAAGAGCTTTTGACGCCGGGGTACAATGTTTGCATAAGTATGATTGTGTAGCAAGTATACCCTATGCCCAGGAAGTCGAGAAATTTTCCCTAACGAAAAAATCCTAGACCATTAAAATTGAAATTGAAACAAATATATTCGATAAATTAATCATGAATTTCCTGAAAAATCAATTGAATTCAGTACGGTTATCTAAAACAAATTCCAAAATTGGTCTCTGATCTACAGTTTATTAGTTATACATAAAACATTTGGTGTTTTTATATTTCCGCTTTTCAATTATTATGGCGAATGAAAGAAATTACAGTTTTGACTTTAAGCCAATTTATCTCCGCAATGGCTACTATAAAACTATTTGGTCATTTGTTGACATTCCTCAATGCCAATTCGCCGTTTAAAGTATTTACTGAAAGCAATTGGTGGTTTTAAAATGCTTTTTCAACTGACCATAATAAGATAATATGAATGAGTCCTACAACGGCATTTCAAAACAGCATTTTACGAGTTCATAAAGTCAAAATAAAACCTTTGATAGGAATTTAAAAAACTTTAGAGGACAAGGTTTTAAGATCTTTGTTAAGAAGCTGTGTAGGTTCCTATAAACCTGACTAAAATATGAAACCTATTGGCACCTCCTAGTGCCATAATAATACCAGATTGATTTCTAGTGGCTATCATAAAACTTTAATAAAACTTAATAAAGCTGGATGGTTTTCGCAATGTTATTTTGGTTGTTACTTGGAAACTATTATTGGGTTAACTTCGAAACTTCCACCCATTGTGTACTGATGAAAGTAACTCACTTTATTTTGACACTCGTTCAAGTGCCAGAGAATTAATAAAAAAATTTACAAGAAAATGAAGAGCGGTGCAGCTGAATGTATTAAATGTTAGAGATGAATATACCACACCTGGGCGAAAACGATAAGTGAATTATTGTCTTCAATGTGGACAACTGGAATAACCGACCAGCCGTAATGAATTTACTCTCGAACTAACCATGGATCTTGTCCATACTTCTAGTCTAAATGTGACAAATAAAGTAACTATTAAATAGGAGCAAGGTAATCTAGCCACTCACAAAACAGTTTTTGCTGCAAGTGCATTAAGCAGAGGAAGGTAACAAATTGAACACAATTTCATTCGATTGCTACAAAACCGGTTCATGAATAAAACTTGGCGCGCACGAGCAGTCATTACGTCAGTCAATATGCACCAATATGCTAAACGCGTAGTCAACAGAAATATAAACATAAAGTTAAATGTTGTGTTATTCGGTCGATGGCTCTCCACCAGAGTGTGAAAGAAAGAGAGAAAATAAGGGATATGGGCAGGTTGGCTGAGGACATTAGTAATCGTACCCTTTCGGAATCGAAAAGCTCTCTTACCGTGTTCGGGCAGCAAGGCATACTGAAGCTGAAAATGGCAATCCAATCTGGATCCACTTGGAACTTTGCAGCACATTCATTAACATTCTGAACGTGGCCTCTATTTTAAGCATTCCGTTGACGTTGTCCAGATAACCTATAGCATACCGAACATTGTTCCGAGCTACTTTTGCGAGAGTCACAATAGTTGTTGGAAGTTCAGGGATGAAGATCACTTGCTGGTTTGTTCCTCAATGTCATTGACAAACGGATAATTATATTATGTTTACAAAGGATGATGAACAATGTTATGGAAATTTCTCATTAATTTTACTCATCATTTGAGTCACTATAACAAGAGCAGTGAGTATAAAATTTCATATAGCAATTTTTACAAATCTTCATACAAAATAATGGTTTGTTGAAACAAAGTATCTACAGATCAACCCTGGCCACTTTTACGAGCAACGAAAGTCAGTCCCAGTTTAGCCAACACTCCATTACGAAGCGACGGTTGACTCAGGTTTTGCCACACACGATAAAAAAACAATAAACTCTTCTATCCATTAACCGGTCCGAACTCATGGTGGTTGGCACGATGGGTGTTGTGGGAAGGAATATGATAAAAATTTAACCTGAGTAGAATACTTTATGAATACGTTATGCGTTCGTGGAATACGAAGAGACATTTCTCGGAAGACCGAGGCAAGGCTTCTGCCAATCGTACATTCAAAACAATAATTTCAAAAACAATGCCAGCGAAAAAACTTTTGAGTTTTTTTTTCTGCAGACGGAAGTAATGCCTTCTTTTCGTACTCCACCGCTGCTGAATGGAAATGTTTGAAAATTCTGGTGGTTGCCACCACCTCGAGGTGGATGTACGGTGAAATCAGTTTGGCACGTTGGTCACGAACTTTCAGTTTCCCAGCTTGGGGACGGACATTCGATAGTAGGATTCCCGGGAGTCGGTTGTTGTGCATAAACATTGGAATCGTTGCTCTCCGGACTCCGGCTCTGGACCTCATCTTCTTCGCTGACAGGGTTCCGTCGTCGTTGGCCATTTGAGTCACGTTTGCGCTTTGAATGTTGCTCCGTAATGACAATGTGGGAAGAGACGACTAACTATGACCGCGAAGCGCGGTCCTGGCTATGAGTGTGTGTATGTTTTTTTATATGTACAGTTAGCAAACTATGCAATAAAACTCTGCGCTGGTTGACACCTGCATCGAATGAGGAATGTAGATAATCGAGTTAGAAGTTCAGGTTCGATTGGAAAAGTGTTTAAAAAGGCATTGCGCTGGAAGCAAATCTGGAAGGTGATTGCTCTCTTTGAGTATAAAACATAAATTTATTAACACCGGACATCCTCAATGAGGTTGGTACGCAAGAAAAGTTTTCAGTTGGCTTAGTAGAAGAATTTGTTATGCTTTAGGTAATCAGGCCTACATTTTTCCAAGCATTATTATACAAGCAATTTGGTGTATTTGGTTTGATTTGGAACTCAATAGCATTGAAATTATTGGAAGAAGTAGAAAATATTTTTCCGAGATATGTAAGGTCGTCCAAACTGTTCTGGAGTACAGAACAAAAGATCTACAGTAGTAACAGTAGCTTTATCCGCTATAAAATTTACGGCCTGTATTCGGTCGTATTCAATGTTCTGGAAGAGCAACAGACATTATGAGATATTCTTGGGATATTCTATGCCAACAAACTGTCCTGGAGTTCAAAATTAAAGATCTACTGTTGTAATAGTAATATGTATTTTAACATGTTCAATCAATGTCATGGAAAAACAAAACATCTGATTTTGTAAACAAAGAGTTCTAGTAAGGGGAAGTAAGATATAAACATAAATGTTTCAAAACACTCAGCACCGTCACAGAAAGAAACATCACCATCATGTAAAGGAAAAGTTATTCCTTATGTTGGTGGCCGTAGTTTGCATGAATGGTTTCAAGGTTTCAAGAATTAAACGTTTGAATCTTACTTCCCCTCTTTGTTTAAAAAATCAGGTGCGTCTGTTTGAAAAAGTACTCGTAATTAGACATGAGATAATCATGGGACATTTTATGTCGTCCAAATTGTCCTGGAATTCAGAACTTAAGATGTGTATTCAATCATATTGAATGAATGATCTGGAAGATCAACCGCCTCACACCCATGTCGTCCAAACTTTTCTTGAGTACAACACTTATGATCTTCAGTTGTGCCTGTAACTTTTTGGACTGTAAAAAGTAACGATATGTATCCAACCATGGTTATTGGTTCTTTTTAATGGTTAACATTTATAACTGATTTTTAAGACTCGCGTTAATGCCGTAAATTTCTCACTCCAGTCCATTCATAGCATAGACTATTCCTACCTACATCTTCGTCGAACAAAGCATTTCCATATTTATTTATTCAAAATATACTTGTAGAGTAAGGACTTTTCCTTCTAAAATGCTACAATCGAATCTTATGCGACCACGTATCACTAAAACATGTCATATTACTTTATAATGTTTATTGATCTTCAAAAATATTAGTTGTATTGTCTGTATTGCCTTAAAATTACTTTTACAACTAAAAAAATTAAGTTCTCAACGCCAGGATAGGTTGGATGACCTAGATCATTACAAGATTATCTCTTTTGTGTATTTTTTTCGTTCAAAAATATTCACTAAATATGCTTGAATACATGACGTAACATTGTATACCTCAAAAAGCGACTGTTACATCCGTAGATGTAGTTCTGAACTTTCGAAAGGTTTGGATTACCTAGAGGATACCTAGAGGTCCCCTATAGAGCTCAACAAAGTACTGTTTGAACTGTAGATCTTAAGTTTTGAACTTAAAGGCAGTTTGGATGACCTAGAATATCCCAAGATTATCGTATCATGTCTGTTACCATATGCATATTTTTAAGTACATAGGAAAGAGGAAAATAACCAACTACATCGTGTCCAATATATTTTCATACTAAATAAAACTCTATTTATTTCAAATCGATAATCCAAATTTTTTGATAACTTTAGCCATTATATTGCAATATAATACTGATCAACTACAGCATATGTTTTGGATTAACACCGCCTTTGATCGGCATTTCGTACCAAATTCGTTTGATTATGGTTTTGAATTTGTTCATATTAGACGCCCTGTGGTCATTTACCTTCGCAAGCATGTATGACCATACGAAATAATCCAAGGGATTCAGATCTGGTGAACTGGAAGGCCATTCATTCTTGTCCAAAAAGCCGGTCAAGTTTTCTCGGCACCAGCCCTGAACGAGATTTGCAGTATGCGATGGCGCTCCGTCCGAGGTTTTTCAAATTTTTGAAAATAGCGCCCGGGCGCTCATCTTTCAAAAAGTGTTTTATCACCACAGCAACGGAACTCCTTCATCGCTGGTGAAAGATAAACACCGAATGAAAACAATCGCACATAACCTAAAAGCGTTTGTATAAACATAGTGCAAAACTACACCAACACATACGTGAAGCATGTTGAGTAGTTGCACGACACCAATGCAAGGAAAAAGTGTATGAGAATATATTGGACACGGTGTAGATTCAAATAAGTAACAAGTTCTGTTATCCCAGATATCGGTTTGATTTCAGCTGTTACTGCATAACAAATTTAGTTATCATCATTGGACAATTTTGTTAACCTATGTTATAATTTTCAACCTGCATTTTTTGACGAACGTTAGTTGTTGAATGCAAAGAACAAGAAATGATACTCTTTATCAAAAGAATTATTTCAGATATTAGCGTGAGCCCTTTCGTAGGGCCTATATGTTGAACAAAGTAGTCAAGTCGGTTGAGATCCGGCAAAAATGCAGGCCATTCTTTGCTTATGATGAAATTGGGCAAATTTTCCGCGCACCATGCTTGTGTCTTCTTTAACTTGTGAGCTGGAGCTGACGACTTACTGGTAGTTCCTGAGCCAGAAACTTTATCCATTTTCCTCTTGACTGTCCAGCCCCTGGTAGTAGAGAGGATACGAGTTGGATTTGATAGCTACGTAATGTAATTATGGATGATGTAAATACATCCTTTCTAGACTCGTTGGCCCATTCTTATGAAAAACTTTGAAGACGACAAAGCAGCAGCAGTAGCAACAGCAACAGCTAAGGAAGCAGAAATTTGTGTGATTTTTACCAAGGCTGGCGACCTCGCTATACAAGGTTCAACTGCTGATTATATGTTTCACTACAACGCTTGCTCTGATGTGCTTTGTTGTGCTAAGTTGTTGCTAAGCCACTTATCTACAGGGTCCGTCCGTAAAAAATATGAAAATGTTTAAACTTCAATATTGGGGTTAGATGTGTATGTGTGCACTTGCTGTGCATTTGTTCATATTTACTTTTAAGTACTGCGTCAAAACATTGGAATTGTTCTATTGCAAATTTACGAAAACGTACGAAAAAAAAGTGATTACGAGTTTGATGCTCCCCCAGAAGACGCTGCAGAAGATTTCCAAGTTGGTAGGATGTCATTTGGCCACAGTTTATCGCGTCAAAAAGAATCTAGATGATGATAATTAGTAGCAAAAGTCGAAAAATGTAGGTTCACGGTTAGCACGTACGCCAAACGTGGTAAAATCGATCCGTACAAATATTACTCGCCACCCTTTACGATCCATCAGGTTACTTGCCAAGAAACAGTTCTGAAAAATCCATGCGAAGAATCATCAAAAAAGATTAGCATGATCGATTGATTGATTGATCTAAAACCCGCACAGAGTTCATTTCACCGAAGAAACTGAAGGATGTTCTGGAGAAAGTGAAGTGTTAGCTCCAAATCAAACACCCGGCCGGCCCCTCTCGAATGTCAAGTTTTTCACCTTGCCGATGGTGAGAGTGGTTATCTAATGCTATAAATCTTCCTGTGAGACTATTTTTTTTACCAGTAGTGAAAGTATCACATGCTTTGCTCATTTTTTCACTACCACGTCGTAGGACGTTTATATAAAGGCATTAACATCAGGTGTGATACTGGTGGGATTTACCACAATACATTTTAGACTTATTACTTTCAACTTATTTTCTTATTCATTCGTTCATTTTATAAATTACCATAAACTTCTAGAATACCTGGGTTAAGCATGACTGAATGCAACTGAACCATTATTAAAATGTGAATGTTTTGATTTAAGTAAATATCTGAATTGTCGAAATGAAGCACGCAGTTATACAAAAGTGTAACTGAAACAAATATATTAGGAAAAAGTTCACGGTGGGCCTGCTTAGAAAACACAATTGAAAGCAATAGAACAAACATTTTCATGTGGTTTATATTAGCTGCAGGGTTCACCCTAACGTGACCCTATCATAGGGTCATTGTTTGCATGTTAACCTCCTTGTACCGTTTTTTTTATTCTCGTTTCAGGTTTGCTGTCGTTTAATGCCAAGTTCAAACAAGCAAATCAACCCTGTTCGCTCAAATTCGTTGTTTGTGAGTGGTTGGAGTGTGAGGCGCTGAGATTGAGAGGAACAAGTATCCTACACAGATAAAAATAAACATGTAAAATTTTACCAACAATAATGCACATAAAAGGAACGTGGTAAATAATATAATATTTTGTTAGAAACTTTCACAGTAACTTTGCAGGTCGTAGCTGAATTTTATACCGTCGTGTAATTTTACGCATAATCTTGCGGAACAGTTGAACATGCAAAGTTCATTCAAACCAACGCATAAATAGAAATAAAATGAGGTTCTGCGTTCACATTTTTTCCTCTTTTAGCTTACCGGGATGTCGATTTGTATAGGTAACTTAATTGACCTTTGAAGAGCGTATGTGGCAAATCACTTTTTGTAGTACTGATAAAGAAACTCCATTATTTGTTTTATTTGAAGGATTTTTCGTGACTGCTAGCCGTGTACAGGGGCAAAAATGTTTAGTTGTTTGGGAACGCTCAAACAACGATCTAATATGGCGTCCGATTTGTTTTAAATGAAACTCGCCGTTTCTGTACGTCAAAGTAGTTTCACATAAGATCGTTAAAAAAATGATTTCACAGTACTGCAGTGACCAATGATGTACATTTCCGAGAAACCTTTTACAGCTCAACGTTTTTTTAGTGTTCCATTTATGTGCATGACCATTCGCCAAAATGTTTACGACATATATGATTACACGACATTGTTTTGTATGCTTTTTTAGAATACGCTTTTGTTAATGTTCCTATTTTTTTCTGTGAACATACCAAATAATAAAAAATAGGAAAGATTAATGTGTGTTTCTTTAAACCCGCTAGATAGTAAATAGAACCGTTCTTTTCTCGATCAGATTGGTTCAGATTTGAAATACTGTTCAATTTGGGATGCAGATGGTTACTAGATCCCAAGCTGGAGAGTAGGCTATAATTTAAAATTTCAAACTCGTAGATGATGAAAATATCATAACTTCTAGTTGGTGCGAATTAAATTTGGTTAGGAAGAACGAAGTGCTGTTTTGAGAATATCACAAATAATCTCTCCCAGTATGCCATCAATACAGTATTAAGTTTAATACAGACAGATGTCGAACTAGATCAAGTCATTCGTAGAGGAAGATCCACTGTGCCTTGCAAAAATTAGTGGTATCTTTTTAAACATCATGATACCAGCCGGGGTTCTTGTTTGTATTTATGTATGTAAGTAAAAAATTATTTTACATACATACATACATATAAACAAAAAACCCGGCTGGTCTCATGATGTTTGGCTTGGTGGCGTCCAACGGCTTTAAAATGTCACCTGTTTTCATTGATGCTGATGTTAAAATCAATACCGAAGTATTTTGAAGGACCAAGTGCTTTCTTGGGTGAAAGCCAACTGATCTGCTTGTTCTAGCTTTAGGCGTCGCATTGAGGATGTCGTTGATAAAAATGGAGGACACATCGAGTATATATAACTGATATCGAAAATTTTGATACTATTAAAAGAGAAATTTGACCATATATGTTCTACTGCATATTTTTCTACTGCACCCTGTATTTTTTAAGCTGGATACTTTGAACGCAGATGCAAACACATCTGGACTCCCTTACGATGCCGGTTGCTTCTCACCTCAGTCGGTCTGAAACAAAAAGCCCCACAAAAAAGCCGTTGATTCCGGCCAATTTGTTGATGGGTTCTATTTGTAGGGTCCAGGACGTCCTGGCCGTAGAGCTCACGTAAATACC
This sequence comes from Aedes japonicus, assembly GCA_034211315.2. Lineage (NCBI taxonomy): Eukaryota > Metazoa > Arthropoda > Insecta > Diptera > Culicidae > Aedes > Aedes japonicus. Next base: position 76,717 of record JASCZW010006028.1, on the reverse strand, counting down.
AAACAATAACAACAACAACAACAACAACTGATCATCCTCCTTAAGTTAAGTCGGTTGAGGCTCAAATAAAGCTCGATTCACTTAATATCTGGACCCAAGAAATCAACTCTACCTCAGGATGGATCTGATATAATAAAACAGTTGAGCAGGCAGCTGTTACTTGAACATTCAAGAAAAAAAAATCATCAATCTTGTTCCGTTTTTGTTTTAATTAAATGACGCACTTTTCTTGAAATTCTTCGAATTATCTTTTTGACACTCTGTTCGTGAAGGCGCCTCAAGGCCATTTTATTAAATCATCTCTTTATCTCTGCAGCATCCCGAGTAACATTTTCAGTCTTTTTTAACTTCCACTTAACAATGCTCAATATTCCTCGATTGAGCGAAATTGTGAGCAATCGGGTGGGATGGGGTCTTTATCTATGAAATTCACCCTGTCGGCATGGTACGACTGAAGTGTCTCTCGGCTGAAGAGACAGATAGCCAAATCTGACTAAAACTTTACAGGGCATTCGTGGGCTTTGATGAATGGTAGAATGCGTTTGTTAGAGCTTCGAATTTATGGACTCATTTGTAACGAAAACTTGAGATTTTTCTCCACAGTTGCGAATTGCTTGACAAATCAAAAATCTTCAAGTGAACTAATTTGCAGAAGCGCAACAATTTATATGTGTTGAGGAGATCTCCTTGAACCGTAAATATTTATAACATAAGATGTTTACCTTGGAAGCTGCCCAAAGCCCATCTTTACCAACGTTTCGTCGTCCACCAGGCATATTGGGTACCTCGTGACCTGTCTTTATAAATTCTGGGCGCCATTGGGATCTGTTTCAGTGTCCGGGTGGTTCCTTGCGAAGACAGATCCTTCGAACGGTGCTTTTGTTGGAATTGCATTACAGTGTGTCTCACAATAGGTGTCACCTTTTTTCAGACTTGGTTTATTTCAGCTGGGTAGTTTCAACAGCGGAATTGATTATACGTGTTTTGAATGTATTCGTTTGACAACTTAATCGCTGAAGATATATTAGCGATTCCGTTTGCTTATAATTATCAGCTACCACGTAAGCCATACGAACTGCCAGAACGAAGAAAAAGATCAAATGTGTGAGGGAGCGAATAACGTAATCCAGCCGTATCTGGCCGTAAATTGAGCAAACAATTTCAACTTATATATGATAACAATTGCCATTGTGTTACGTTAGTCATCTTGTTTACGTCCGTTTTTAAAGTAAAATATTAGTGTGTAAATCGATTTTTCGTTGTTTTTAAAGTGTTGCTATCGTCTCGCTAGACAATATTTTGCTCAACTCTTTTTGAAAACTGTTGATCTGTGCAACCGTTTAATAAGATCAACCTCCAAAAATCTACCGAATCTGTTCCATCCATATCATTTTGCTGTGGAGCTTCACCTCAAACCAGTATGGAGAAACAACAATGCGGAGAGTGCCAGCTAGAAATCAACGACCTTGAACCATTGTGTTGTGGTTTTTGCGAAGTGTATTTCCACATTAACCAGCAGTGCTGTGGTCTGAACATTCGGAATATGAAGGAACCGTTATCGTCTGGGAAAATAATGTTCATCTGTCATTGCTGCCGTGAAGAACTGAAAGGCCGTTCTATTCGTCGCTACATCGCTGAGCAACACCATCAAACAAAAACGCCTGCGCTCGCATTTCTGCCTGTACAGGTTCAGCAGCTGCATGATGTTGTGGCCGAGCTAAGCAGAAAAGTTGACAGTTTTTCAATCACGCCACAACGCTGCCGTCCAACATCTTTAAGTGCTACTCCAATTTGGCCAAGACTGAATGCGAAACGCCGTCGGGAGGATCGACCCGATTTCAACGCGGCAGTCACGAAAGGGACAAAGACAATTGATTTGAGTGATCTCTCCGTTCCCTCCATCTCGGCTGCTGCCCCACCGGTGAAGTTTTGGTTATATCTCTCCCGATTGAACCCACTCATAACTGATGATGACGTGCAAAGTGTTGTTTCGCGATGTCTGAGCACAACAGACCCTATCGACGTAGTGCGGTTGGTTCCCAAAGGAAAAGATACATCCAACCTGACATTCGTGTCATTTAAGGTTGGTCTTGATCCGGATTTGAAAGACTGTGCTCTAGACCCTGCTTCATGGCCCTCTGGATTGCAATTCCGTGAATTCGTTGACTTGGCAAAAAACTAATAAATTACGTCAACCCAACTGATTCCACTTTCGACAACAACTCATCTATCGACGACAAACTCTCCGAACCGGGACACCTCAAAACAGGCACCAAGGAAGCCCCTGAACCGCCCAGCCCAGTCGTGCTTTCTGCTGACATCTGCCATCTTCACCGTCCCGGACCTGTGGCTGGTGACGGTAGAGGGGCTTCCGGCCTGCACCCTCAGGCAAGTATGATTTCGATTTGGATGTTTCGGTACCTGAATCCGCTTTGATTTCCAGCTCTCCGGATCGTACTTCGAATGAATTGCGGATATACTATCAGAACGTTCGTGGGTTGAGGACCAAAATCGACGCGTTCTTTCTGGCAGTCTCGGAGGAAGAATATGATATGATTGTATTAACGGAAACGTGGCTGGATGATAGGATCAATTCGTCGCAACTTTTCGGATCATTATACAATGTCTACAGAACTGATCGATCCCCGCTGAATAGTCAAAAAACACGCGGCGGAGGGGTCCTGATTGCTGTTTCAACTAGGCTAACCAGCTATCTCAGCGAGTCGCCCATTTCAAGCCGATTGGAGCAGATTTGGATTGTACTGGAGCATCTACGAGACACACTTAGCGTGGGCGTAGTCTACATTCCTCCCGATCGAAAAACGATTGCACAATCATCCGTGATTATGTGGATTCGCTAGGCTCAATATCAGCTCAACTGAGCTCTCACTCTCCTGCGCTCTTATTCGGCGACTACAACCAAGCTGGGTTACAGTGGCGCTTGGCGGGCAACGACATTCCAATGATCGATCCCTTGTTATCGCATATGCCGGCGGCTTGTTCTAGCCTTTTGGATGGATTTAATTTTCATGGATTCACTCAAGTTAACACTATGCTGAACCGGAATGGGCGCTTGCTCGATCTTGTTCTAGCCAATAATCGTGCATTACCGGGCACACTCCTTACTCTGCCAGTAGAACCACTAATCGATTTAGATGCCGACCACCCTGCTCTCGTCGTGAATTTCAACCTACCCGCCCCGTTGTTGCATTCGCCGCCATCTGAGTCCTACTCTCTTGACTTTCGGCGGACCGATTACGCTGCATTGAATAATGAGCTTGCTGGAATTGATTGGCATTTTATTGAATCGACAAGTAATGTGAACGACGCAGTTGATTTTTTCAGTTCTGCGCTGGAAAATGCAATTTTTCGCATTGTTCCAGTACGTCGCCCTCCGCATAAACCATCATGGTCAAATCCACGCCTACGCGTACTGAAGCGACAACGCTCTGCCGCCCTACGTAAGTACTGCACTTCCCGCTCACCCTACTACAAACGACAGTTTAATTTCGCAAGTCATCGTTACCGCAAATATAACCGATTCCTTTACAATCGACATGTAAGACGCACAGAAGCAAACCTGCGAGAGAACCCAAAAAATTTTTGGTCGTTTGTTAACTCCAAGCGAAAGGAAACCGGGTTGCCTTGTTCCATGTTCCTCGGAAACAACACAGCCAATACTGAAGGTGAGAAATGCAACCTGTTTGCCCAACGTTTTATGCAAGTGTTCAACGATTTCTCCGCTTTGCCGACACAAGTGATAGATGCTACTATGGGGTTGCCACACGACGTGGTCAATTTCGATTTTCCACGCATTACTGATGACATAGTGATGACTGCAATTCACAAACTGAAGCTCTCGTTTGCCACTGGCCCTGATGGCATCCCATCGTCAGTTTTAAAACGATGTGCAGACAGTCTTTGCCTTCCCTTGCAAGGATCTTTCCAGCTTTCGGCGCAGCAAAGTGAGTTTCCCACACGCTGGAAACACTCGTATATATTTCCGATCTACAAAAAAGGAGATAAACGGGACATTGTCAATTACCGTGGTATCACCTCACTGTGCGCATGTTCAAAGGTATTTGAAATTATTATAAATGGTTCCTTGTTTGAGTGCTGTAAAAACTACATCGATTCTGATCAACACGGCTTTTATCCGAAACGATCGGTTTCCACGAACCTGGTTCAGTTTACTTCTAGCTGCCTGCGTTGTATTGATTCTGGATGGCAGGTTGATGCTGCGTATATGGATCTGAAGGCTGCGTTTGATACGGTGGATCATGAAATTCTGCTTGCTAAGCTGGACATACTCGGCATATCATCTGCCGCTGTGGATTGGTTTAGGTCTTACTTGGTGAATCGCTCAGTACGGGTTAAGATTGGAACGTCGGAGTCGGAAGCTTTCACAAATAATTCGGGAGTTCCGCAAGGCAGCAACCTTGGTCCACTGCTCTTCTCGATCTTCATAAACGATGCCATCTTGCTATCCCCACCAGGGTCCCGCCTCTTCTACGCAGATGATTCAAAAATTTACAAAACTATAAAAAGTCTATCAGACTGTTCCGACTTGCAGCATATGTTGTGTATTTTCGCCGATTGGTGCTCAAGGAATCTGATGGGCTTAAGCATCGAAAAATGCAACATAATATCATATCACCGGAAAAACGCACCAATCATTTTCGACTATGTCCTCTCCGGGCAGTCGCTCACTCGCGTTCAACACATCAAGGATCTCGGTGTTATTTTGGATAATGGAATGACATTCAGATTTCACTACAACGACATTGTGTCCAGAGCCAATCGTCAACTGGGCTTTATTTTTAAAATTGCTGACGAGTTTCGTGACCCGCTCTGCTTCAGGTCACTTTATTGCTCACTTGTACGTTCCATACTGGAATCATGTGCTATTGTATGGTGCCCTTTCCAGGCCATATGGATCGCCAGAATCGAAGCAGTTCAACGAAAGTTCGTAAGATACGCTCTTCGCTTTCTCAGTTGGCGTGATCCTACGAACCTGCCTCCGTATGAAGAGCGTTGCCGTCTGCTTAATATCGAGCCACTTGAGGTGAGACGAAAGGCCGCTCAGGCTTTGTTTGCTGGGAAGCTGCTCAGGGGTGAAATTGACTGTCCGGCACTGTTGTTACAGTTAAATTTGTACGCTCCCGAGAGACCTCTTCGTCAACGTGTATTTTTGCATCTTGAGCCACAGAACAACAACTATGCACTCCATGAACCAATTCGAGAAATCAGCCAGCGTTTCAACGAGCGTTTCAATATGTTCGACTTCAACATATCTGCTGACGTGTTTCGTCATCGGCTACTTGACTCTTTCCGTACTTCTGGCCGTAACCAAGTAATTTAAGTTTTTTATTCATTTAGACATATGTTGTCAGTTGAATTATTGTGATAAATAAATAAATGTCACCTGCTTGAGTCATAACCAACAAAATGATCGTATGTATGGCAAAAGTCTTGCCAATATCGCAAGAGATAAACTAGAATGTATCGAAATCATGGTATGGGGCGCCGTTTCACGAAAAGGAAAGCTTCCTTGTCTTTTCTTAGAACCTAACGTAAATATCAACACTGAATATTACATCGAGCAGATTTTGAAGAACTATCTGATTCCTCATGCTTCAACGCAGTATCGGAATACACCATATTGTTTCCAACAGCACTCAGCTCCAGCTCACAAGGCAAAGAAGACAAAAGAATGGTGCGCGGAAAATTTGCCCGATTTCATCACAATCGAAGAATGGCCTGCATCTTCACCGGATCTCAACCCATTTGACTTCTTTGTTTGGGGTTATATGCTTCAACGTGTAGACCATACGAAAAGGGCTTACTTCAAGAAACGATTCAAGAAACGTTTTGTTGATATTTGGGATCAAATTCCTCAAGAAATCGTGCGTGTCAGGTGCGATGGGGTTACGAAGCGTTTGCGCAAAGTTTTCACGGAAAAAGGCGGGAGATTTGAATGGAATTAATATGGTTTATTTCTATTACGTGTATCTTTCAAATTAAAAATAAATGCTATGATCTGGTTGATTTGCTTTGCTGTAATCCCATTTTGTTTTAGTAACACCTATTGTGAGACACCCTGTACTGTAAGGTTTACTTATATTATTGAAAACATTATTTCAGAATAAATAATATTGACTTACAAATTATAGTTTCTCAGTATGATTTTCGTAGCGTGGTGGCGTGTGTAATTCTGCGGTGAAATATTGTATCTTTGGCCTACACAAGGCAAACAAGTTGGTGCAATTTTACTCAATTAAGTAACTATTGACGTAACTTACCAAATCTGAATCCAAAAACTATAGTTATAAATTCACTTGTTTTACAGTAAACCGAGTTATAATTACTGACTTAGTTTATTGATCGGCAAATGAGAAACTTCAAATGCTACAAAGGAACAATTCTAGACAAAATCGTCAGAAGGTCGAATAACGAAGCAGATAAAACTTAGATTTCTGTAAATACAATACCGACATCTACAAAACTTAACTTATTATGCCTACGGAAAATTGAACAGATTTGGTACGCCTAACTATGGCTTGTATCAGCGTAAACTCTAGCCTTATTGACGGGAAATTTGCGTGTAATAACTCCCAGTATCTGTTTCTAGTGCTATTTTGTTTGTGGGAGCAAGCAGATCCCTGAACAATACGCTAGAAGTCATTGTTTACAAATGTTACATTCTACCTTTTGACTATTTTGTCTAGAATTGATTCTTCTTCGTCTCTATTCTCGCTCATTCTTCTGGCACAAAGCTGGAATCAATGTTCTTCACATCGCAAGGTACATCTTTATCACCCCGAGTAGTGTTGTTGGCAATTGTTGCTGCATGGGTATTGGATCCTATGCCCAATGGTTTTAACAGTAGCCGATGGTCAGTTCCAATACGACGCTTACTGTGATGCTTCCGAACAATAGTTTTCCACTCACGGAAACGTTTGAGGACACTGCATACAGTGGATACGGTGGATTTTGGCAAATTCAACTATTGCAAAATGTGGCTTTGTATGACGTTGGACCACATGCTTCCCAAACTATCTTCAATCTTCAATTATTTGAGACACAGCCACTAGGAGTGCTGTTAAAAAAATAAGCAGTAGATCCAGATTTAAAAAACTGTTCATTTTATAAAGTGAACACTTGTTTGTTATTGGGTTTAGGTAAAAAAAAATATGAAAAAATATGAATTTGTACCAGTGAGCAGCTAAAACGCTCTTCTTGGCAATACATCTGATAACTATCAAAATAGATACAAATTTTAAAAAAAATAACCACAAACCTGTCAAAACGCAGATTTATTCAGCACAAATTGTGTCCCGAAAAACTATTGTTTCGAGAATTGGCGAAAATTGCAAAAATAGCGAGAAAAATGGCGAAACTTGCTAAAATCCTGACGCAAAAAGAAGCCAATGGAGCGGTAAAGGGAGCTGGCAGCGGTACATCGTTTGAAGTCAAAGAACTTGTGAAATAAGCTTTAGTCTCGAAACTGTGCAAAATGTCATGGTACGTAACAGCATTAAAACTTGTAAGGGGAAATTGCACCTAAAAGGACGAATGCTCAGAAAGCATCCTTGAAAATAATCTCACCGAGCTTGTACAATCTTGTCCTGTACAGAGCAAGGATGTACCCGCTGACGTACGGTACATTAGAACCGAAACGTTCGGAAAGAAGGTGTTGGTATGGCAGGTGGTTGGCTAGCCTGGCATGAAGAGTTCTTCATATTTCACAACTGGTATAATCAGCGGTGAGGAGCTCATCATAAAACGAAAAATAGATGTTCACTTGATTAAATGATAGTACTTAAGTGAATCGAGCTTTATACAGGAAGATCACGCTTGATGAGGCTGGATTCTGTTCCCGGTAAGATCTAGGATCGCTCCTAATTTAAAAATTTCTCAACATATCTTGACATCCGTATTTTGATTTTGAACGTGCCAAACAATAATTTGAATCCAAGCTTTCAATTAATAGTTATATAACTAGGTTTTATTGGTCTCCCGGTTTAACGACTGTTCCAGAAAGTATAAGCATACCTTATTTTCACGGTCACTTTGAATATAATGAAATATTTCACATTTCTGCACAGTTCTGAATGACAGTTTTGTGTTACCTTGAAGGTCTAAATATGTTGATGTAGTTCAGGCCCAACCTTGGGTTTTACTTTACTTGGCAAGCTTCACCTCTGTCTCACTCTCATATACCGCTATGACGTCGTAACGTTTGAAGTTTTCAATTATTATACAGAAAGTGTTTTAAATGTATATTATCCAGTTCAGATTTTTGATTTATTCACCAAAAATCTGCAATTTTTGGTTTCACGTGAATAGCCAATCCTCATTGAACCCATCGATCTCAGATCTGATGTTCAAACTCACGGTTTATTGAACAGATGCAGCTTCGAACGGAGATAATGGAAATCAGCTTCTGTCCGGTCACCTAAATTCCTCCTGACAAATCATCACCAATCATCCAAATTGGTTTCCATGCAGTGTTGAAAAATTCCTTGTCTTCCCAATAAAAAGCCACGATTACTCTTCGGAGTGGCTCCAACAGCATCCTTACAGTTGCCTTAAAGACTGCCCCAGATAGTATGGACGGATCCAGTTTGCAGTAAGAATATTACACAAGTATTTGAAATTCAATTTTTATTAGATATACTTTCAACATTTGATCAACACATCTGGTTAGTCCCTCCAGTTAGGCTGGATTTTGTACCTGGGCGATGGTGGGAGGGCCTAATCTCATGTTATTGATTCATTGGAGATAGCTGATTTATGATAGATGTCGCTAGGTAATGTCATTGTATGACCTTCTACTCTAATGAACCATTCATGGGAGAACCAAAGGTCCAGCCACAAAAAGTAGTGATAATATCACACTCGTTCCTCTTTCTATTTAATAGCCACGTCGTAGCACGCATGTATACAGGCACTAAAGTTGAGTTTGATATTGGCGGGTTGGGCCGCAAATCACTAAAAATTTAATCATAGATAGATTTATTCAATTTTGAAAAAAATAAATATTCAATTTGAGGTGGAAGTTTGAACTGAATCCTAAAGGGTTTCAGCTGTTTAGTGGAATACCTGTAACTAGAAATTAGAAGAAAAATTAGTATTTTCCATTTAATTCCAACTACCTTTGCTTATCTTCGACAGATCCGCGTATTTCGTCTACAATGTGTAGACTTCTTCAGTGTCTCGTACTAATAACTCAAGTCGAGTTATTAGTACGAGACACTGAAGAAGTCTACACATTGTAGACGAAATACGCGGATCTGTCGAAGATAAGCAAAGGTAGTTGGAATTAAATGGAAAATACTAATTTTTCTTCTAATTTCTAGTTAGTTTGAACTGTGTCATAGAATTTCCTATGCAGTGGACTTCTAGACCGTGGCCATAAGTATTGTGGTTTTGTGGGATGCGGAGGGGCCCATTTAGGAACTCAAAATGAAAGAAGTGCTACCGGTGGGCTTTCCCGCAATTTACGCTTAGACGAGGCTAGAAACAGTTTGTAGACGCCTGACATCAAGTAGTTAGGGGACACGACAGGGGGTGCAGTTTTCATTGGCGTGGCAATTCTTTCATTGTTCATAAATTATAATTTATATGTATGCGGTATACGACAGCCGACTTTCAAATTATAGCAAATCATAGGGAGATGTTACTTTCAAGAACAAGAAATCAGATACGTATTCTTTCATTCCCCGTTCTTCTACTTTCAGACATTCTTCTCTTTTCAGAAAGCGAGTAATGGCGCTATAACCATAAGCCATATAGGGCTAGGGCTTAAGTTAATGCTTTGGTCCCAACCGTTTGACGAAAAATGGAGCATCACTTAACCATTTTAGATTAGATGCTCCCAACGACTATTTTTTATAATACTTTGTTTTTTTTTGTTCTGTACACCAAACAGGGCTTTCTGTTCAACTGTTCTCTCCGTCTATTCATTTCCCTTTTCCTTTGATATTTACTGAAGACTACGTGGGTTCCCCGTGTCTTCTTAAGGTAGATACCAAATCCTCCCTATCTCCAACGGTTGCATGGACGTGGCCAGGTGAGCGATCGAGGACTGTCTTCGTGGAGATTATTGTGTGAAGAAACGTATCAGTTATTTGATCCGTTTTATGGTGACATGCAATGTCTTCAACGAATTATTCCTCATCGTAGCTCCATCCACGAAGTGTGCAAACGTCAATGCTAATGCTAATGCTAATGCTAATGCTAATTTCTGAATGACAGTTTTGTGTTACCTATCAAAATGCGCGGTCTTACTCCGGAACAACGAAAAATTATCGTGCACAAATGGTGCACTGTGAACGGACTCTCCTTGAGAAAATTGGCCAAGGAAGACGGTGTAAGCATCGGAGCGGTACGATATGCGATTCGAAAATATAGAGAACAGTGTACGTTTGAAGATGCGCCGAAGAGTGGTCGGAAATTCGGTCCTGTTAGTCCGGATATCGATGAAAAGATCAGGGATGCCTACAAGCGAAAACCAGTGACTTCCGTTCGGGATGTTGCGAAAAAACTCGTCGAGTAACGGCATGCGTGCCAAAGAAAGACTTGGGTGAAACCACGGGCCCGCAAACTCTATGATTCGTTATTGTGTAGAAATACTGGGTGTATAATGATGGACGATGAAACGTATGTGAAACTAGATTACAAAACGCTTCCCGGACCACAATTCTATACTGTAAGCGAAGACAAAGACATCCCCGAAACGGAGAAGGCAATTTTTACCGAAATATATGGTAAGAAGGTTATGGTTTGGCAGGCAATATGCGAGTGTGGTAAAACATCTCCAGAAGCGATTATTGCCAATGATCAGGCAGCACGAAGGTCAAGTAGTGTTTTGGCCTGATTTGGGGTCATGTCATTACGCAAAGGACACTTTAGAATGGTACAAAAGTCAAAATGTATGTTTCGTGCCGAAGGACACGAATCCGCCGAACTGCCCGGATGCACGGCCAATCGAAAAGTTTTAGGTTTTAACCAAAGCAAAGCTTCGAAAATTCATAAAACCAGCGGACGACATCCGAAAATTTAAAAAAGATTGGCCAAAAGTGGTCAAAATGGTGGGAAGTACCACTGTGCAGAAGCTAATGGGTCATGTTCGAGGAAAAGTTAGGAGTCTTGGCTATGATTAAATATTTTGATTAAACGAGAGTAAAATATCATATAAAACACAAATACAAATATGACTTGCCAAATAAAATTATTAAAACTATAAAAAAAAAACATGACTTTTTTGTTATTTTTAAAGTGTGCTTATACTTTCTGGAACAGTATATAGTGCAATATCTAAACCATTAACATCATTTACCCGTTAATGGGTACTGTTTTATTGATATCATTATGCCTCCTATAGTTATCATTGGCGAATCACTTTTTAGTGGAAATGAGTAAATGTTCAATAGGGAGAACTGTGTAACTGTGAAGGTGCCTTCGTACACTCAGTTCCCGCACAGTAAATCAACATGGAATTTTTTTAATCAGCAAACATTGCATGATGAAAACGTAGGCCTGTGGACTAAAAAATAGCACCCGGACAATAGATATTCCGACAAAGTGTCTGACGGGTAGCCTCATTTATCAATAAATGCTTTTTCGTGTTGATTACACCGGGAACAAGATAACCGCCCACAAAGAGGACATCCGTGGTATAGTGTTTTGATTAGATAAGGTGCCATGACCCGCATGGCTGGATGATTATATTTGTATGGTTTTTTTCCCCCAGTACTACACCCACTATCAGTGAATAGCAACAAACCCACATGCACTTGATAAGACCGGTCGATGATTGGCCGTTGTTTGTTCATCGGAGGTAGTGGGAATCAAGAGCGTCTCTATCTCAGCACTGACGCGAAAAATATGCAAACGAAAAAAAAAAGTAGATGATAACAACGACACAACAACATTTGCAGAAACTGGAACCTGGTACGCGACGTTATCAAACGAAAGGCCTTAATTAGAGTGTCATAAAACGGTGATGATAACACGTGTGTTCTCCTGAACACTCTATCTTATCAGTTAGTGATTCCGCGAACTGCAACACGTCTGAGGTGGCATAGATTCGCAATCTAGGGGTGACGTATGGTAACCAGATTGTATTTTGCAATTCCAGTATAATCTTATCATTAGCGATGGGCAAGGACATGTTTCTATGGAATAATACAAAAAAAAAACTCTTTGTGATTGATAAATGCGCGACCAGAATGGATCAAGAAACGTAGAATATTTAATATTGGCTAAATTTTAAGAAAGGTTCCTTCTCTCATTATGGCTCGAAAACAGTCACATTTCGATCGAAAACCTAAGTCAATATGCGCTCCCGTACGCCAAAGTGGGCGGTAGAATAATAATAGCTCGAAAAAAGATGGAACTCCGTTGAAAACCCGTCCCACTTCCTCTGAACCCGAGAAGGAGTGAACGAACGTGACAGCACGGAAGAACCAGCAGAATATCGCAGGCGGCAAAAAGAAGCAAAAGTAAAAATTATCTCGTCCTCGGAATAGTACCAGGAAGGTAAGTAGGAACTGGATACTCCTCTTGGTTCATGCCCACAGGAGAACTTGTACGCATGTGCCATGACATGATGTCTAGTCGAGAGAATGGAGTGTGTTTGATATGTACCTACCTACCTCCCACTTAAACAAGCTCTTTAAAGCTTCGATTTTGGGTTTTGCAACGTTTTTCTGTTGACTGTTGAGAATGGTAGGGATTAATTTTCATGGGTTGGGAGAATACTGTCCCACATAAGAAGTGATTACACTTAGAAGCACATTGAAAGTGAGAATAGCGCATTTTCTTCTTCAATACAGCCTGACTTGGAGGTTAAGGAAAATAACGACTTCCTTCTAAGGACTGTATCTGTCATAGAAGAGGTTTTATGCATTTATCGATGTATCGTATGCAATTTGTAAAGAGTATATTCGTGAAATAGTTCACACACACAAATTTGTCAGTATCTTTTAAACCGTATGAGAATGAATTCAGAAAATTTTAGCAAAAAAAACATTGGTCTAATGTGTCTTGTTTATTTTTGTCAAGTTTCATAACAAACCGTGAAGTACGTCCGTCACGGCTTTGGAACCGTATATTCCGCGTGCAAAAAATGCGTAGACTATCTAGACTACCATGCAGTCGGATTCCATAGATGAATCGCTGGATATCGCTAAAACCCCCGTGTCCCGAGTGATAAAAACCTTTAAGGAGCGTTTGGCTGTCAAACGGAAGAAATAAACTGGTGAAAGAAGTGGCTCGTTCGTTTCTTAGGTGACCAAGAAGATCGTAGCAGAATTCTAGCGCCGGCCAAACATGTCGATCTAGGATGCCGATAGAAAATCAAAGGTGATCTGTTTTGTTCAGAAAACCATGACACTGTATGGACTTCATGCCTACAAAGTTTAAAGGCCCCAAACAGGAATTGAAGCCAAAATGAATTGCGACTGCGGCGAAAAACGTGCCCCCTATATCAATTCTGGAACTATAAATGGTGAAACATACAAACAAGAGTGCCTTAAAAGCGACTCTTACCATTTCTGAAGAATCATAAGAGTTCTACTATATTTTGGCCTGATCTTGTCTTATGGCATTGAAAGTTCCCCAATCGAAAAAAATGGCTATCTTAAAGATAGTATTTCATAAGAATCCAAAAAAATAAGAATACAAATAAGGTATGGCCTAGTTAGAATTGGAACATAGACTATTGCGACTATTGCGGATATACATTAACAATATAGTATTCTGTTTGAACTAAAATGTTCGGCGTTATGTAATTTCTCGATTTCGAAGAAATTTGCGGACTTTTCCCGGAATATGTTTCATCAACCGGCGAACATTATCCTCATCCATCGTTTTGGCAATTTCATTCCACCTGGTTCTTAATTTATTGATGTTTTTGACGACACTGCCATTCACTTTCAGCTTCCTCTTCATAATAGCTCAAAATCTCCCTATCTGTCTGGCTGGGGACAGTTTGGTGGGATGAGTTCTTTCGGTATAAACTGAGTCAAGTTGGTTTCATACAACTGTAGCACTGTTCTACTGTAATGACAGCTTACAAGATCGGGCTAAAATATGACAGGTTTATTGTGGGATCTGGTGAATGGCAATATTCCGTTCTGTATAGCTCTGAATTAAAGGTCTTATCAGTGATGAAAACCTGGGTCTTCATGCCTTGCCAAATCATGTGTTTACGTGTTAAATTTATCTGCAAACACAGACTTGAATTTGGCAGGAACATCTTCCGGAACCGTAGTAAATTTTTGTCCCGGTAGCTGTTTGAAGTCGGCCTTTACATCATGCATGAGGAAGTTTCATCATGCATGAGGAGACAGCCATTGAATTTTGTCAACACCTGATCATACAGTTTTCTGGCACGGATTCTGACCACATTGTTCTGCTTTTGATCCCTATTTGGTTGTGTACAGGCATGGTATGACTTGAAGCCTTCCCGGAGACGTTTTTTTTATTCCTTGTCGGGTATTTTCATCACTGCGAACATTTTGTGGATCTATTGTGATATATCCCCTTTTTTTTATCTTTGTTCAGGTGACGTACCAGTATTGTTAGGAGTGGTCGTCAACGCTTGACTTAGAGCATTATCCCAACACGGTATTACACTTCTAATGAATTGCACTATCGTATTGGGATTTCCCGAGTACTTTTTCAAATGGACGTATGTAACATTTGGACGAAAATGAGAAAATCAGCATTGAAATTTTTTGAATTTATTTTTATTCCTATTTTAAAACCAGACATGATTATCCAAATTAAATTCCACTGCATGACACATTGGTAAAAGATATTACATCACTGTGCTTAAAAATTGCACTAGGAGTTAAACTTCAAGTTTCATTTAGAAAAACGTTTCTTACAGCGGTCTGCAATAGAAAAAGATAATACGTCATTTTGATAAGTCAGTATGATAGATGGCATGTTAATTGCGTCAAAATGATGCGTCATTCTGCGAATGACTATGTTGATACGTCGAAATGTTACGTCAAGTTGTCAAATTTCACACAGATTCGTCGAAATTATAAAAATGACGTATTAGTTTTTTCTGCAACAAAACGGCGCAAAATTATCTTAGCTAAAAAAATCAATTTTAAATGATGTAACAATGATTCGCAAGTTACTTTTCAACACAAGCGGCGTATGTACATTATTCCCAAAAAGTTCAAAAGTGATTTTTCACCGTTTTGTTAAGAGTTAGTAAAAACTTTCAGAAATAATCCATCAAAAAGTTCAACAAATATGGGCATATATACATGATTTTTTAATAACATGCCTTGAACAACGCGTTTGTTTACATTTTGTGACTTACGTCCTTGTGAAAAAGTACTAGAGATTTGTTCTCCAAATATCTATTAGCCCTTTGTCGAAGACCTGACTTCTTTAAGTGCCTTTTTAAATAAATTGCCGGACAGTGACATAATAAATGTTCCGAGCCTTCTTTTTCCATACCACAAAAGTGACATGATTCATCTTGAAGTTTTCCTATCACCTTCAAGTGGTAGCGGCTCGGACAATGGCCTGTTAAAAGACCAGCATATATGTTTAGATCTTTTTAAGAAAGATTAAGTATTTTGCGAGTAATAGAAATATTTGGAGTTATGAACTGCTTTGATTGCCTAGCTGTAAAAGTGTTGTCCCAGTTTTCATTCACTTTCGAAGATTCCCAGGCATGGAGCTCCATTCTAAGAGAAGAAGCAGATAAACTACAAAAGGGTTCAGGTCCTACGAACTGATGAGATGATCCGAGTCTTGCTAGTGTATCGGCTCGTTCATTTCCACCAATTCCGCAGTGACCAGGAACCCAGTATAGATTGACTTGATTACGACAAGACAATTTTTGAAATGATTGAACACATTCCCAAACATGCTTAGATGAGCATGTTGCTGACTTTAAAGCATTTAGAGCTGCTTGACTGTCTTACATAATACATATATTTGAATATATATAGTTTCTACGCAAGCATAAAGCAGAACATCCCAGAATTGCAGAACTGCATCTACATCATCCCAGAATTGCTTGAATTTCAGCTTGAAATACAGTATACAGTACCACCTGCCCATCGGAATCGACATGTCTATCAATGGACCAGTTACTCCTGCTCGAACTTGATTGTTTATTCTTGAACCATCTGTAAAGAAAACTATCGATCCTAGACGAACATTCGGACCACCACATTCCCACGAATCACGCCCAGGATCAAATACTTGATATGCACGGTCAAAGTTGTATGTTTTGTTTATCCAATCTTCATTGTTCATAACTAATGAATTTAGTTTAATAATTTTTAGAATGCTAAGATGTCCTATTAGATCTTGATAGTGAGGTTTACAGATCTTTTAATCCTCAGAGCGCCCTTTTCAGCTTCTAGATGTATGACTTGATGCAATGGTAGTATGTATAGTAAAGCATCCAGTGCTTTCGATTGTGTACTTCTCATTGCACCAGTTATTGAAAAACTTGCTAGTCTTTGGAGTCTTTCTAACTTTCTCTGAGCAACTCTGTCTTTCCTTTTTTGCCACCAGATCAATGAAGCGTAGGTAACCAGGGGTCTCACAATTGCCGATTAAATCCAATGAATCATCTTCGGATTCAGTCCCCATTGCTTCCCAAATGTTATTTTACTTATCCATAGAGCATTGGTAGTTTTGGTTATAGGCTGCTCTAGATATGTTTCCAATTAAGTTTGCTGTCAAGGATTACTCCAAGGTATTTCACAGTATCTGAAAGTTTCAAAAGGGTACCTTTCAATGTAAAGTTTTTTCGAGTATTTTCTCATTCGTGTAAATGGCACAATAGTTATTTTGGAAGGGTTTATGTTCAGCCCTTCCCTATCACACCACGATAAGACAAAATTTAAAGCTATTTTCCACGTACTATTATAACTATATCATCTCCGAAGCCAACAATTTCGAAGCCTAGAGCTATCAGATTTTTGAGAAGATCATCAACTATAAAAAACCACAATAGAGGTCGTAGCACGCCTCCTTGCGGGCACCCTTCAATTGCTCTAACACTGATGAATGAGCTTCCGAGGTTCGCTGATATTTCTCTTTTTGCTAACATCTCTGTTATTCAATCAACAATGAATTTGTCGAAATCACGTTTCGTCATGGCTGTGATCAATAACTCATGAGATGTGTTATCGAATGCACCTTCAATATCAATGAAAGCAGTTTTCTTTTGCTTCAAAAGATTAGTTTAGTATTGTAACAACCGTATGTACAGGGTGCGGTAGAATATAATGCGAAAATGTTCAAACTTTGGGAGTATTGGGTTAATTCGTGTAGCTAGTGACTAATTTCAATCGATAGTGTATTTTTTTATGTTTACTTTCAAGTGCTGCATCCAAACGTTTTTTTTTTTATTGCAAATTCGTCAAAATGTTCGCGAAAGAAGTGATCACCAGTTTGTTGCTCGCCCAGAAGAAGCCGAAAGAGATTGCCAAGGTGGTAGGGTGCCATTTGGCAACAGTTTACCGCATAAAGAAGTCCCTGAAGGATCCGGCAACGGAAGCCGGGAAGCAAACGTCCGCGCTTTGCATGCACGCCGAACGTACTCAAATCAATCCGTGCAAAAATTGCTCGCAACCCGGTGCGTTCCATAAAAAAACTTACAAAGGAAGCCAATATTTCGGAGAAATCCATGCGGAGAATCATCAAAGAAGACCTGCATGCATCTTCCAGAGCCAAAGTGAAACGCCACTTGATTACGGACCGGGTCAAGGCACTACGAGTGACTCGTTCCAAGAGATTGGTTTCCTTGTTGAAGAAGGAAAAAATGATAATCCTGTTCTCCGACGAAAAGCTTTACAGCATCGATGTTGTGGCTAACAGCCGCACGGACCGGCTCATTTCAACGCAGAAAATCGAGAACGTTCCGGAAAAAGTGAAATTCAAATTTCAAACCAAACATTCGGCTGGTGTCATGATGTTTGGCTTGGTGGCGTCCAATGAATTGAAAATGCCGCCTGTTTTCATTGATGCTGGAGTTAAAATCAATACCGAAGTGTATATCGGTATTTTAACGGACTAAGTGCTTCCCTGGGTGAATGCCAACTTCTTCGAGGACCAAAACGTTGTCCTACAGCAGGATGGAGCGCCGTGTCACACGTCCAATTGAACCCAACAATGGTTGAACGATAACATAACGTTTTGGCCGAAGGATTTGTAGCCCCCTAGCAGTCCAGATCCTAATCCGTTAGATTATTCGATTTGGGCATATGTTGAAGCACGAGCCTGCAAAACATCCCACCCTAGTGTGAAAACCCTGAAGTAAACCATAACACGCTCATGGCAGTCAATGTCGGTGGACTACGTCCGAAAGGCATGCTCTGGCTTCCGGCGTCGGCTCGAAGATGTTATAAATAAAAATGGAGGACACATTGAATAAATTTGTTTAAAAGGACTTTATAAAGATAACTGCACTCGAAAATGTTGATATTATTGCTTGAATTAGTTGAAAATGGGATTTGAAAGAAATAGAACAAATTTTAACCGTTTACTTACTACGGTATGAAGCCCCACTTCTTCCAATATTTTAATTTTAACTTGACCTAGCTTGAAATCGTTCAAGAACCGCAGAGCGAAAATTTTAACATTTTCAGTCTGATAGTCTACGGGGCAAGTCGGTAATTATTACGATACTTTCAAACTTCCGTACCTTTTTTCAAACTAAACAGAATTTATCCACATTAAAAACCACAATTCAGCACCAAAATTTGATTATGGCGAATCTGCTTTTGTAAACAAACACTTTGTCTGCTAATTTTTCGGAAGTTGAATACAATTCCTTTAAATTGAATATATCAGCGGATAGAGATAAAGCTCCTCTTCCCAAAAGACTGCTTAATTTGTATTTGTGACCTTTTTTTTTTAAAGAGAAAATGACTTCGAATGCCATTGTTTACAAAAGTAGATTCACCCTAATCTAATGTTGGCGCTGAATTTATCTTTAAAGAGTATTGCTAACATTCCCTCAGTTGCGTAGCTGTCAATGCGAGTGCTACCGAGATGGATCAAATCGAAGAACTGTTTGCCATACAATTTTGTTAACTTATTTCCAAAACCCAGAGGTGGTGCACCGAAGTTTCATCTAAGCTGACTTCAACCAGTTGCCAAGCCACGATATTACACAGAAACGAAATAGTTCGAAGTAGAGGATCGCTTCAAAAGGAAGAAGCTTTCGATATTCACATAAAAGTACCCCATTTTTCAGCCAAAAATGCTTGTTGCAAATTATTTAGCAAAAATGGTTACGTTCAGTAAGCATTTCAACTAGAAAGATCCATTGAAACTCAAAATTTACAGTCTCAAAATCGTAAGGTGAAATATTAAAATAAAACATTATCGTATCTGATTTTCCAGAGCTCTAATAAATATAACCGTATGCTGTTACGTAAGCATTCGGCCATGCAAGCCTTATCCTCCATAATATAATAATAATCCCGCATCATGCATAAAATTTTCCACCATGCTTCGATGCTCTTTATTTTCCTGAATATAAAATATGTCCCCTGCAGCAGATCCGATGGCTTCCACTCCGATCCACCAAGTAGGAGCAAACGCGCTAGTTTGTAGTAGTACTACCGTGTAGTATCGTCGGTATCGTTGGGACCACCACTATAGTTTCGCCACAGCCCACACAAATCCTGACAGACGAAAGCAAAACTGAAAATTATCGATTTTTCCGATAACCGAGAAAAATATGGTCGTCCCAGACCCTGGCCAACTTCACGCCATCGTTGTTGTCGTCGTCGTCCTCGTCGTACTCGACGTCGTTTATCGATTTACCCTGCCATGCCTCCTTCCTGGATCGTGCAGCCATGCTGAATGTCCTGGTTCCTGTGTTGGTGTTAGTAGCACAGCATGCTATAGGTCCAATTCCCGGGCCAGCCGGAGGAAAACGAGAGGATGAGCGTTTTCCACCATCAGGGTCTTCGTGGGCATGTTTGTGACACA
Organism: Aedes japonicus; assembly: GCA_034211315.2. Taxonomy (NCBI): domain Eukaryota; kingdom Metazoa; phylum Arthropoda; class Insecta; order Diptera; family Culicidae; genus Aedes; species Aedes japonicus. The sequence goes on along the minus strand of JASCZW010006028.1, from coordinate 56,719 downwards.
CGACAGGCGTCGTTTGTGTAGTAAATCGCGTGTGACTCGGGATTCCCAGAATAGGATACCAAGACACGAGACCTAGCACATTATGTACCTATGCCCATGCATATTTTATAACCAACGAGGCGTCTCCACCATACTGGCCTAACTTGTGTTGGTGAAAAGCATGTACAGGATTACGTTCATTATGAAGCGGAGATTAAAAAAAGAACAGGAATTTATGCTATGCGAAGCGCAGCTTCCATTTGGATTGTAATATGAAATTCCACTCCACAGCCATTTATGTAGTCACGTATTCCATATACAGCGACGAGGTTTTTCCGGGAAGGAAATATAAAGAATGATAAAGTGTTCTTCGGTGAAATGCATTCAATGAATTACATCCGTGGAGTTAGAGCCCGAGAGGGAAGTAACCTCCATGGTTGCCTTTCACGTGCGGTATATCGCATCTTTTACACCATATTACCCATCGTAATGTGTTTTCCGTGCTAACGGGCTATACATGCTCGTTTGAGTTTCTGTGATTCAGATTGAGAGATAGGACGATAGAGTGAGAGAAATGGTTGGAGGGCTTTAGAAAACTTTTCTCGGCACTTCCTTGCCGAAGATGTTCTCGCCATGAGGCGGTGGCAGTTGAAAACCATGGCAACTGGCAGGATGTGATTTTAAAAATGATTTGTTGCTCAATTCAATGGAATTCTTATTGCGCTGTAGTTATTGATTAATAAGCCTGATGGAAGTTGGTTCTTCTCGTAGAAAGTTTCTAAAAGTGTTGAGCCAATTTACCAACCACACGGTTTTATCAGTCAATATCTACATCTTTTAGAATGTTCTACGGTTCCTGCATTGTATCCTTAATCGGTAAAGGGTCTGCTACAAAGCAACACCATACTGGAAGTGTCTGAATTCGAAACTCTAAAAAAAGAAAATGCAGCAACCAAAAATTTATTTTAAGTCGGAGTTTCAGGGAATGAAATAATACATATGGATTATGTCTCGGAATAATAACTTTATTCGATTTCCTTTCCATCGCTGAAAGCCCGCACCTTTCCCTTAAGACCTCTCATTACATTTTGTGCAGTGGTGGAGCCGAACTTTTTGGTCACTTTAATCCATTCTGTCTTCAACTCCAGCTCGTTCTTAAACACCATGGACGATTTTCGAACTTGGGCCTTCATTATGGCCCAAATTTTTCGACCGGATGAATCTCTGGTGAATTTGGGGAATTGGCGGTTTTTTGGTACAGAAACAACGTTATTGTCTCTGTACCAATCCAACGTCGATCGCGCGTAATGGCATGATGCCAAGTCCAGCCAAAACAATTTCTCGCCTCCGTGGGACCGCAGGAAGGTACGCTTCTGGAGGAACTCGGTGCGGTAAATTTCGCAGTTGAAGGTACCCGTTGTGATGTACGGTTTACTCAGTTTACTGCATTGGTATATGACATGGCAGAGCAAGTATTTTTTGGCGAATTTGTCCACAAACCGTGATTTGGCAACATAGAACACCAGCCACGGTATCGGTTTTGCGTCTGCCTTGATGTAGGTTTCGTCATCCATAACCACACACATCGGTTTCGTTGACCACTCTCGATACAGCTTCCTTGCGCGGAATTTGGCCGCCGTGTTTGGTTGATCACGCTGGTACGGTGCCTTGCGGGCCTTGAATACACGAGGCCCAGCTCGTTTCATGGTTTGCTGAACAACCCAGGCGGAACACTTTGCCTTCAGAGCTGCGTCGCGGATCGAAAGGTTCACAGGGTCAGCTGACTTCGATTTTCTTCCACTTTCAGCCCACCGCACGGTCGTCTGGGACTTCTAAAACGATGTTACCACCCAAGACACAGTTGTATGGGTGATTTCCAGTTGTCTTCCGATCCATATCATGGTCGCAGTCGGATTTTCCGGCGATTTTCTTCTTGTTTCGACGACATCTCAATAACCACTGAACCGATTATTATCAAATTTTACTCATGTAAACAATTCACTTGTAAACGAGTTATATCCAGATTTTCATCAATTTTTACCCACGGACAAAAAGTTACGGATACAAATGGTGCATTTTTTTCGAGTACAGACCTTACGTTTCAATGTATTTAATGGCTTTTTACTAGCATCGATCAACATTCTAGTCTAGTTTGCAACACTTGAATTCGATCCTGTCATCCATTTTGTTTGTTGATACTGTAATTGTCAAGGCGACAAACTTCACAATTTTCAGCAATGTCAATTTTGAAATGTACCTATCTACACAGATAAAATGAAAGATTGAATTTTCTGCGTTATCTAATGCACATAAAGGGAATGCTAGATTTGGCAGAAAATAATCATATATTTCGTGTAAATTAAAGCCAGATAACGCCTGAATCTAGCCTGTTGTATGGAAAAATGTTAATATTGTTGTATGGCACATGAAAAATTGCAAACAATTTCGTTGTTTACGCCTCCGTTGGCTTAGAATTCAACGAGGGGAAATTTTACGCGCTTGTTAAAATTATTTATTTTTTTCTGTGTATGTATCAATGATTTGCCCAAAGATTTTTTTGCTGATCTGTTAGGGGACAAAACTGAAAAAAAGTGTCAAAAGAAGATAAAAGTGTTAAAAGATAAAAGTATTAAAAGTATCAAAAGAAGCCCCAAAGCGCGACGGTACCCTCTTTTCATGGTTGAATTTCACAACTTACATAACTTACAAAACACTTTACTTTTATCTTACAACGAAACAAAATTTAAAAAATTTCATCAAGCAAGCCATGAGATTTTTTTCCTCATAGTTTGGACTCTAAGCAATCTGCAAAATGGCTTTTATCAAAAAACTCACCAGAGCTAGTTGTAAACAAAATTTCAATATTTTGGGGGTGATTGCTACGGTTTCCTGTCAAAAGAAAATTTAAGGACATCCTAGTCGACACGTGACAGCAAGTGGATTGAAATATTACCTGTGCAGTTTTTATTCTAATGGTAATGAACAGGACAGAAGAAAGCATTCAAAGCCATGAAGTAGTCATCAGAGTTCGCATTGCAGTGGAAGCCAGTGGTGTTGCCGTTGAACTTATGTCTGATGATTTTTTGGGCCATCAGACAGGCGGCAACCAGTAAAATTCATTCTAAGTCGATGTAACTAAAGACATTCACATAAACTCTGATGTAATTACGGAAGCTGGTTTAAGGTTGTTAAACATCCCATGAAATTATGCTTCAATACTATTAGGGTGCCCGTAACATTCTGACTTCTGGTGTGTGAAATATCAGTGCTAACCATTACGTCGTGATCACTCCACTTTAGGAATCTTATATAAAGCTAAGCAGATCCTTCACGTCGAACCAATTTCAGTAAGCTCGTAACTACCTGTAGGTGAGTTTTTTTTGTCGATTGTTCAACCGCGAGTGGAATCTTATCATTGTGTTTATTTGCGTAATGAAAGAAGAAGAAGAAGAAGAAAGAAAAAACAACTCTTTGGTACCACTGATAAGATATGGATGCCCTCTCAACGCTGCAATAGTGTCTTTATCATCTACTAAGGAAGGTGGCTTCACTTCGATAGTCCGTCATAGCTGATAAGACGGCAACATGGAAAGATCGGCCACTTAGTGAAACGAGCCACTAGGGAATTAGATGTCTATCGAAGGATCTAGTCTGAAAGCTTCTTATTTTTTTGGCATGCCGATGGTAAGTAAAAAATGTATTTTAATTCACCAATCGTTAAAATTTCAATGTCAAAAAATCACTTTTGCGATAATTGTATAAATATACTTGTATTTTAAATTTCACCTGCGAGACTTTCAACCGTCTATGATGAGGCCTGTTCATAAACCACTTAGACTCATTATTGGAAATCTCAGACCCCATCCCCTCTCGTAGACTTTTCTTAATAGTCTGATTTGGTCAGACCTTCCTCCTCCGGAAAAGTCTACGTGGTTTATGAATAGCCCCTAACTCACCTACTCATAACTAACTCACCCACTGATAACTTCAGAATTATGATCAGCTTTCAACAGGTACAAAGTGCATGAAGAGTTTTTGCATCAGATAACCATTCTTGCATTGAATGTTTTATGGTTTATTTACTTTCGTCACATTTGTAAATTGTAAATTATTTCATTAAAAAAATCACCGTCCAATTTAACGACTGTAATAATTCGCTTCCGGTAACAGCCGCCTGCATGCTTAACCATGCTTCGATCCATATGTGTCATCTCAGCTTCGATTTTAGCTTTGAGCAAGAGGTTCTAAAGACATCCAGCTCGATGACGACTCATACAAAATATCCCAAAGAATTGCCATCGGGGCTACTAGAGGACCAAATTTCCTTCTCCCAAAACTCCGGAAGATGGTCCACATGTCATTTCTGTGTTTTCTTAGCATTACTAGCAGGATTCGGTTTGCAGGAAGATGAAATGACGGCCAGTAGCAACCTTTTTCATCCACGGTACAACCACATTCGGCAGATTCTGCAAGTATACATCGGCTGTTACCTTTAGTCCTTGATTAAATAAATACGGAAGCAGTACATCCCTCTCGCTAAAAACTACGCCTAGAACCATCAGGGTAACTTGTTTGACTTGACGATACGAACCTGAATACGGTTTGGTGCAAGCAACTCGTCATTCTTTCGACTCGCCCTTTTGATCCTGCTTAGAGTTTTTGCATCAGAAATAGTTTTTAGCCTCTCTTCAATCGCCGTGATTTAGTCGTAGCGTTCATGAATTTGCCTCTGCGTAGCGCAAGCGACTTATAACCAAGATTTGAAGCAATTACTCGCCGGATTGAGAAGTTTGAACCGATTTCCCATGCCATGGACCTCATTGACCTTGCTTAAATCATTATAACCACATGACAGTGTACTTGTATTTCTTCCGGGTAGGTGTGTTCTTACTTACCTTACCAATCAGACTAAGGCCGGCGTGGCCTCTGCTGTACACAGAAGTTGTTTCCATTCTATTCGGTCCATGGCTGTTACTCGCCAGCCTCGCTGTCTGCGGAGGGTCCGCAGGTCGCCTTCTACTTGATCGATCCACCTTGCTCGTTGCGCGCCCTTCTTCTTGTACCTGTCGGTTTGTTTTCGAGAACCATTTTCACAGGGCTTTCGTCCGACATTCTTACGACATGCCCAGCCCATCGTAGTCGACCAATTTTAGGTGTGTACTTACTTCAACCTTTTTAAAAATAGACCCATTCCGACAAATTTACCGACAGAATTGGGGGAATTGTCCTATAAACTTCATCATGTTTACTTGTCATCGAAACGATATCAATGTTTATTTTGGATTTTCAGCATAAAAATGGAGAAAAAATATTTGCCACGAATTATAAGCATTGTTCCAATCCTAGATCCATGGATTCAAGTTTAAGTTACTTTCCCTATCTCCTTTAAGCGTTTCCCGATGTGCAATACAACAATGAAGGCTGACCAATTACTCTCTTGTTTCGACATCTTAACGTTTATTCAACTGTGCTTGTTTACATCTGACACCTAATACAGTGCTAGACATTCGTTTAGCCGCACCTATTAGATTCCAATAGTATTCGGTAAATTGAATACATCTAGTTTTTGATCGGGGTATATTTTTTCTATTAGTAGTAGAGCTAAAACACTTTCTTGCACTCAAAAAAATCGACACGTTGTTTCTACGAGAAATTTTACGTAACTTTCACCTGAACACGTAGCCAAATTTTCTTCACTAAAATCAGGTGAACATTACGTGTCAGTGAATTGTACGTAAAAAATCACGTAACATTTATGTGATTTTCACGAAGAATAAGAATGTACGTGGAAATCACGTAGCGCTTTCGTGAATTACACGTGTTTATTACCGGTTTTGACAGTGGACGAAAATTACGTGCGTTTCACGTGGAAACAACGTGTTGATTTTTTTCAGTGTGGAAAGTACGCTCATCTCACCAACCCACACTCAAAAAAATCGACACGTTACATCCACGTGAAACGTACGTAATTTTCGTCCACTGCCAAAACCAGTAACAAACACGTGGAATTCACGTAAGAGCTACGTGATTTCCACGTGAGTTCACATTCTACGTGAAAGTCACATAAATGTTACGTGATTTTTCACGTACAATTCACTGGCACGTAATTTTTACCTGATTTTACTGAAGAAAATTTGGTTACGTGTTCAGGTGGAAGTTTCGTGAAATTTCACGTGAAAACAACGTGTCGATTTTTTTGAGTGCACATACCACTACGGTTCTAAAAGACACATACCACAACGTCATTTCTACCTAAGGCACACGTTTAGTCGCTGTGCAAAATAAAGAGTTTTACTTGTTGTGAGTTATTTTGAGAATTTTTGGAAATATTGTCTCGTGGTTTTCATTTCGGAAGGCAAGTTGAAGATGTGTATTGGTAAATGTTGATTTAACATAAGATTTGTGAACGCTTTATGAAAATGGCGGAAGGCACTCAATTGACGGAGGAGGAACGACGAATCATGACGTTGTTTAAGGCAGAGGTCCACTCAAATTGGTTAATCTTCAAAAAAGTCAATCAATCCGAAAAAGTAATTCGGAATGTTTTCAGCAAGGGTGCACAATATGGTGTGAAACGTCGTACAAAAGGACGAAGCAAAATCTCTTTGCAGCTTAAAGGACAAATAGGGCACGAAGCTACTTCAAATTTGTTATCCTGCTCGCCAATAAAAGAAAAATTGGATGTTCTGGTCGACCAGACAAATCTCGCGTATTTTTAACGAATCACCGAACATCAAATGGAAGAAATTTCATAGTAAACCGAAATAAGCAGAACCGGCTTAAATTCGCGAGGAAATACATGGAATGGAAACCCGAATGGCGACATGTGATCTTTTCGGATGAAAAAAGTTTAATCTGGACGGACCGGATTGTTACAACTGCTATTGGTATAATTTAAACCAAAAAGGCATCGTAAGATCCAAACGTAATTTTGGGGGTGAAAGTTTGGTATCCATGGCTTTTGGGGAGCCTTTCCTTACAATACCAATCTTACAATTTGTCCCATTTCGACACGAATGAATTCCGGAATGTATCTGGATCTACTGGAGGATATTCTGGTCGGATACATGAACAACGATGCAACAGATGACATAATTTTTCAGCAGGACAACGTATCGATCCATGTGTCTAAGCTATCCATGGTATGGTTTGCTGACAAAAATATTCTCCTGCTCGAATGGCCGGCCTGCAGTCTTGATTGCAACCCTATAGAGAACATCTGTGGTATCCTAGCCGGGATGGTGTATGCAAATGGACGACAGTTTAACAGTGTTGCCAGGCTAAAGGCAGCGATTCAGAAGTGTTGGGTCAAAATTGACATGGCAGCACTACAAAAGCTATTCGATGCCAAATCGGATTTTTTAGGTTATCCGAAACGGGGGAGGCCATACCAAATACTAACTACGGATGAACTTCGAAATTTGTCACTCACATTTCTATTTTTATAACGAGTGTATTGCCTATATTCTTATTTATTTCGATTTTCTGAACTAAAAATAAATGTTTGACTGTCTTGAAAATTATATTAGATGAAAATAAATGGTTTGTTTCGAAAACCAAAAAATATGAACAATGAATTAGTTTATTATTTTTAAAACGAAGAAAAAATGGGGTGCGGCTAAACGAATGTCTAGCACTGTAGTACGTTCACACTTCGACCTATATTACGTGATATAGTGCGATTTATGATATAGCAGCTATTACCTGATATCCCATACATTTGATCTGTCAATCTATATGAAGAATAGTACTTGATATAGCTCATATCATCTCGTTTACTTGATATAATTCTTAAAGGCAGTGGTTGGCAACCTAGCTGCAATAGAGCTGGGCGATATCTTTCAATCTCAAATGTCATTTTTCCTTTGGATTCATTCAAAACAAAACACAATTTTCCTAATTTGAATAATTCCACCGTCGTGCTATAAAGGAAGTTTAAAATCAGTTTGGTTTGTGCATGTTCATCGAACGATACAAACTCAAGCGAAATTATTATTCGGTATCCATATTGCAGATTTTAGACCCAATTAGACTCGTCAGTATTTTGTTCAGATCCAAAAATGTGCGAAACATTTTCATCCTGCATAGGTTAATTTTGCAGATACAATTTTCGTTAGCGGAAACGAATTTTGGGGTGCTGTATCAGATAATCGGTTCGTTTACAAGCTCTGTAGATGAACTGTAAAAATTTGTTTACGATCATATATTCTTACAATAGTTTAAAAACCAAATCAGAAGGCAAACTTAATCAGCAAACATGTCGGTTTTGATATTCATCGACTAATTGGCATCGTAAAAAAAAATCAAGCAGATGTTTCGATGCTATCAAAGTTGCAGTTTTCCTAATATAAAAAGCGGAATTCCGGGGTTTATTAGAAATGTGTAATGTGCTGATCCCAATGAAACCCACAATAGCAAAACGATTTAGGGAAGATCCATTAATTATGTCACGCAGTAAGGGGGGAGGGGGGGGACGTTTGAGAAAACGTGACGATCCATACAAAAACATTTGAAAGTCCATACAAAAAACGTGACAAGGGGGTGGAAGGGGGGTTTTAAATAGTCAATTTTTGCGTGACGTAATTAATGGACGTTCCTTTACAGGAACAAAAAGTATTTTAAATCTGTAGCTCATCAAAATCCGATCTTTTCGTAAAGAACGTGGAATGAAGATCAGTTTATTTAGTAATTTTCTGTTTTCTTCATCGTTCTTTTCGTCACTTTTACAAACGTCAAACTATATCAAGTCAGTGTAGTGTGAACACCTTCACTTGATATCGATATCAACTTGCAATATCGCGTAATATAGAGTATAATGTGAACGTACTATAACAGTTTAAACTATCCAGTGCTGCCAAGTATATCTGAAGCATGTTCTGCAAGCATGAGAGATTACTATTTCAAATTTACTGCAAAAATTTATCACGCACCCTGTATAGATCAGATGTTTCAAAGGGTATGTACCCAGCAAATGGCATGAAAAACAACAAAATTGTGCATGAATCGTCACAGTTTTGGAAATGGTTGTTGATGATTTGTCATCTTGACGACAGAGTTAACTAATCTGTGTGTGACTTCGTTAAAGTATTTGAGTCAAATTTATCAACATTTTGAGAAAAGTGGACTAGCTGTTAATAAGCTATTGTCACGCTGGTTACTAAAGGAGTTGATTATACATTATTGAGAATTAAATTTCCAACTGGGATCTTCACATCAATTTAAAATTTAATCAACTTGCTGCTCACACTAACTACCCGCATTATCTATTCCATAAACAACAACCAACGATTACCATTTCCAGCAGAAAAAAACACCTGCCCAAGTAAAGTATTACTCACCCCCTGGGGAAAATAACGGAACGGCGCTTAACTTTTTGCATCAATACCCTTTTGCAATCTTTACTAGCGGAATACAGTTCTCTGCAACCGGATTTTTATGGCGTTAATTTCGCCAAATCACCCATTGCCTTCATAAAAAAGCAAACAGGTTGAATATTCAATAGATTTCCTCCACACTCCGGACCGATCCTGATTCCCATCCAAGAGTTGTCTGCCTGATGAAGATGACCATATGTTCTCAAGAGTAGGTAGATGCGAGTGGTCACATTGTACAAAGCGTGTTTTAGTGGGGCGGACACTGTTATCACTTCCCAACCGTTAAAAAAGAGCCAAGCCGATGATAACGTTGTTTACCTAATTACGGTTGATAAGCGTTGAATGTGTATTGCTGTATTCTACGTTCAGTTATATAAATTTCGTTTCTTGAATGCTTTCTCCATATGCACTGATAAGATAACGGCGAGTTACGTGAATAAATAATTCTGGATGCATCTTCCCGTACTACAACAAGTCGTGGCCCCCGATTATCAGGTTCAAACCAAAGTGTACGGCTATGTTGAAACCCCACCGTTCGTAGCGATTCTGGGAAAGAATGCCACGTGGAATTCCAAAATACAACCAAGTACTTAGCATGAGGTAAAGATTAGACATATGGCGTCAGAATCAGTCTATAACTGTGGTACCTACGAGATACTGGTGATCTGTCAATTGACAATTCCTTAATGTGCAAATCAACTCCCAATCAATGCACTTTTGTAAAGTTCAAAACCCCGGTCCTCAATTTCACTGGAAGTACTCTTTTATTGAATGGCAACTGACTTGCAAACTAACCAGTCGAATACAGCTTATAGCCAGTGCTCAATCGGAATACCCAATGCCTCGTAATGAACAGAACGAGTGAAAATTTATTCCAAACAAGATTTATTATTTTGGACGGAAAGTAAAGAGCAGAATTTTAATTACTTCATTTCATGCCTTCCGTCCGATTGCTGAGTGAGGGTGTTGACCAACGAGAACCACGACACCATAGGATCGATCGAATGGTTTCTGGCAACTTTGCAACATAGTCATAGTCAGAGACAGACAACCCCACAGCGATGACGAATCTGAGGTTTGTAATAGTCGCTGCTGGACCTGATTGGAATAATCAAAATTAAAATTTGTTCAAACAGATCTGTGGCCAAAGTGTGGAATAATGGCCATCGGGATGAAGTAAACATTTCTCGTCACGTACTGCTATCGTGTAACGCTGATGCTACGTGATAGCAATTTCCCCAACGTGTGGATGTGTGTGTCAATCCAATTGGAATCAATTGACGATCGACATGGTGTCGAATCCATCTGGCTTGATTCGTTGACTGTGTCATATCTTTTCATTGATATTGTCAAAACCATCACAGACACTCGAAGGTAAACATAAATGCACGATGTTCAATGAGGGAGTTGTTATGTTTTACATGAAAATTTTGTTTCGAATTTACCTCTTCAGGACGTTAAACTATGCTAAAATTGGTAATATCATAGGATAGGATCAACTTTATAAATGTTGATCCATAGAATGGTGTCAAATCCATAGAATGGTGTCGAATTTGCGAGTAGGTGAACATGCAGGATGTAAACAAACGGGGAATGATGATTGTAATATTGGAAGTAGAATTACATATAGTAATTGACAAATAAACGTATGAATTCAAATAAATTCTAGCATACAGACAGAAAATAAACCTAGATTCGAATAACGTTTGAATTAAAAAAATTGTACTTTTTTCGGATGGTGATAAAAAAAAGCTAAGACAGATCATTGCTTTTTGAAATTTCCCATGGAAGGTAATAATTTAAGCTTACTTGCAAAAAAAAATTCTCTGCCTTGTGAGCGGCCTTCTGGCAGTAAACCGGAACAATCTCCATGTGGGATGAAAGCATGCGTGTAGGCATGTCTTTGAGTTCTTTCTTCATTTTATTTATCAATTCCTCCTCAGATTTCGCGACAAAATTGTTGGAGTAGATCTTACGCTTCAGGTTGCCCCAGATATTCTCGATGGGGTGCAGCTGAGGGATGTTGGGCGGGTTCGCCAACTTGGGTACCACATCGATATTCAGCCAACGATCGCCTCAAGTAGTGCGTCGACGCCAGATCCGGCCAGACCACCGCGTCTTCGCCCTTATGGTATTTTTTGGTGAACGACGCAACTTCCGAAAGACATTTCGTACTATAAATTTCCATGTTCACGGCCAGTCCGGAGCGAAAGAAAAGCGGCATTGACATCCCCTTCTCACTGATTGTCAGCCACAGCAGCACCTTCTTGGGGAACTTAGTGTGTGAAATGAACTTCACCTCGGAGTTCACTTCCTTCGTGGGGGAAGTAAACTACGAAGTGACCTGCCAGTCATTGCCATCCATGGTCAGATAGTCGTGATTAGCCGGGAAAACCGAGTTGATCATCTTATTCAGCCGCTGCCGCTGCGCCATTACGTGCAGCTCCGAAACCAGTGAACGCGACTTCAGCTTCTTGACATGTATGTTCATGTTCGCCAGGTACTTCTTCACTGTTTGGCCGGTTAAACCGACCTCCCGGCCAAGCACACGCAGCGATGTAAACACTTTTTCCTCGGTCCTCCTCTTCAGCATTCTTTGGAGCTTCTTGTCGCTCAGGGTCGTCGGCCGTCCGGAACCGTGCTTTCTTTCGATGCTCTGCGTGTTGTCCAATAGTGCCAAGATGTTGTATCCGGTGTCCACAAAGTGCCGCACTATTTTCGTTTTCGACGCGTCGGAGTTGCTTCACTATTTTTACCATCACGGTTAGAGTTCGACTGATAGAGCTGTCAAATTTTGGCTGCTTACTCATGGGTTACTATGATTGATGCTGCATGGTTAGTTTCTTCAGTGCGGCTGAAGGTAAACTAATGAAAAATCGGCAATTTTTGTCAATTTTTTTTAATGCAAACGTTATAATGCTGATGGAAATTCATTCGTTTTTCATTAAAATTTGCTCATTTTTAATATTCGCCATTTTCAATGTTAGCCTCACAAGTACTGGAAAAAAGTATCGCCCTATACTATTCGCCAATTTTTGACATTTTCATAAATTTCGCCTCCCATTTTTCGCCGTTGTTTTGATTATTTTATCAGTGTCGCCTTTTCCTTTACACCCAGTTTAAGTATTGATTTAAATTACGCCTTTCACTTCGCCAAAAATCAATACGACGTTCATCGCAGAGAAAATTGTATTGATAATAAAACGACACTACGCTCTTTGCGAACATAATATATAATGAATAAACTTGCAGCACAATTAGGACAAAAAGATCTTAATTCATTATTTTGTGGTAATAATTATGCATTGCATTGAAAACACATTTTGTTCATAGTTTGTATATTCGCCCTAATCGCATATTGCGCCGGATATGAGAGTTTGCAAAGGTAGTCCGCTTCTAAACAGTGCATCGAAAGGTAATTGAGTTTAAACTAGTCCATATTGTTTTAGCGTGATATTACGTGATGTTTACACCAAGTCCGATATATTCTCATACACTTTTTCCTTGCATCGGTGTCATGCAACTACTCAACATACTTCACGTATGTGTTGGTGTAGTTTTGCACTATGTTTATACAAACGCTTTTAGGTAATGTCCGATTGTTTTCATTCGGTGTTTATCTTTTACCAGCGATGAAGGAATTTCGTGCTGTGGTGATAAAAAAGTTTTTGAAAGGTGAGCGCCCGGGCGCTATTTTCAAAAATTTGAAAAACCTCGGAGTAAAGCGGGATTTTGTGTACCGAACCATCCGAAGGTACCGTGACACCTGCTCGTTGGATGACCGGAAGAGATCCGGTCGTACTCGTACGGTGCGGACTGCACGAGTTGTTAAAGTGGTCAGGGAACGGATTAGACGAAAATCACAGCGCTCTGTACGTAAAATGGCCGCAGATCTGAATGTTTCGAGATCGTCAATGCACAATATACTGCAAAATGACCTCGGGGTCCAAGTTTTCAAGCAACGTAAGGTTCACGGAGTTTCGGAATCTTCCAAGCAGAAACGACTCGAAAGAGCAAGTCTGCTTTTGTCGCAGCACGGTGGGGAAGAATTTATCTTTTCCGACGAAAAGTTATTCGTCTTGCAACAATCCCACAATGTCCAGAACGACAGATGGTGGGCTCTCTCTTCGAGAACTGTTCCAGAGAGTGATATGAATATTCCACGGTTCCAAAGTGCTGCGCCAGTGATGGTTTGGGGAGGAATTTGCAAGCGAGGCAAATTACCACTCATCGAAAAAAGCGTTAAAGTGAATGGCGTATATTATAAAACGGAAGTTTTGGAGAAAGTTGTCAAGCCATATGTACAAGAGGTGTTTGGAGATGATCACTATGTGTTTCAGCAGGACGGAACACCATCGCATACTGCAAATCTCGTTCAGGGCTGGTGCCGAGAAAATTTGACCGACTTTTTGGACAATAATGAATGGCCTCCCAGTTCATAAGATCTGAGTCCCTTGGTTTAATTCGGATGGCCATACATGCTGGCGAAGGTAAATGACAACAGGGCGTCTAATAAGAACCAATTCAAAACCGTAATCAAACGAATTTGGGACGAAATGCCGATGAAAGTCGTGCGTGCCGCATGCGATGGTTTTGAAAAACGTCTGGAGCTGGTCAAGAAGGTTAAAGGAGGTTTTTTTCCAAAACATATGATGTAGTTGATCAGTATTATATTGCAATATAATGGGTAAAGTTATCAATAAAATATGGATAATCGGTATGAACTAAATAGAGTTTTATTTTGTATGAGAATATATTGGACACGGTGTATGTGTTAAAAAGCCTCTCAATCCTTATTCTTACGAGTCTTGTTCTCCCGAAACTCTCTAATTAAGTCACTTTCATCGAAACCATCGAGCTATCGTCGGATATCGTTTGCGAAGGTCGTGCAGGACTGCAGAATCCTGGTGAACCTCAAGAACGACAACGTACTGGTAGAAAAACTACTTCCTTCAACAGTGCGTACCGTGAAACACGACATTATCAAACCTTTTAAGCCGGCACGTCATTCATCGGCTATGGATAGTGGAAGCAGTGCAGATCAGCTGTGTGTTCCATTCTGGTCGTGTGGAAAAATGCACTTTTCGAAGGACTGCCAGTTTCGGGTTCATCTATGTCATGATTGTGGAAAGAAGGAACCCAAAGAGGGCTATTGCGCTTGCTTCTCCGGAAAATCAGCATCCAGAAAGGAGAAAGATAATGCTCAAAAGTCAATCAAGGTAGTCTCCGTGATTTACGGATAAACAACGTTCCGGTTCGATTGCAAATTGATTCGGCGTTAGACATCAGCATCATCATCGCCGAATTGCGGAAGCAGATCGGACAACTGGAAACACAGCCATCTTCGTGCCAAGCAGTCACAGCATCTGGAGATCCGCTCAACAGTCAGATAATCAGGACAATCCAGTAAATGTTCCCTGACGTTTTCACTGGCAGTGATTTTGGGGAAATCCTAGACCGGCATTCCAGCCAAAAGGTCCTGAATCCTACAGCGAGGAAGGAGCTGTTGAAGAGGAAATCCAACGTCTTCACCACATTGGAGTTTTGAAGCTAGTCGAAATCTTGGGCAGGGCAGCTCTAATTGTGGTAGTTTGGAAGCCAAACGGAAGGATTCGCATTTGTACAGATTTTTCAACGGGATTGGACGACATCCTTGAGTCCAACCAATATCCGCTACCGTGACCTGAAGATGTCGGGGTGTCGATTTTCCAGCCATATCGTCTTTTCTGATGCGTATCTACAGGTACAGGTGGATGAACGCTGCAAAAATCTTCTCACCATCAATACCCACAAAGGACTCTATCAAGTCACCCGATTATCTCCCGGCATCAAATCAGCACCGGGAGCGTCCCAGTCCTCCCAGAGCTCAACCGAAATCTCGAACGTGTCCTAAGTCGTATGCAGGAGTACGGCTTCACCGTAAGAATCGATAAATTCGGCTTTAATATGCGTCAAATCAAATATCTGGGCCAGATACTTGATGGCATCCGAAAGGATGGTCCAAACCCAAGTAACAATTTTAGTTTTATTCAAGCCGAATAGCACTCCTCCCGGCTTTGTTGATAAAACCACATTTAAAACTGTTTGGTCCACCAACACCTCCTCTATGCATCTATAAAGCCGAAATGTGTACAAAGTGGCCCACTCTAAAGACGGTTGTAAAAAAAAACTAATAAGTACCTTTTCAATTCCTTAAAGATTTTGAAAATATTCTTGTGAAAGATGATATGACCACTTGAGAACCTGCATAAAACCTATTGGCTGCCATCAAAACCAGCATAGGGCCAAATGGCCACAGCTGTCAAACTTCACGGTGGTTTCGTGGTTGGTTTTTGTTGTTCTGCTTTGTTCGATTCTCTGCTCTTCTGATTCATTGGGCCGTAAATAATATCACCGCGTATCATGCTCCAAATCATATGCGCATTTAATTTTATGGTGATAAGAGCCAAAAATTAATGCGCCTCGGAAATAATGCGAGTTTAAATCTACAAAAACAAAATTGAAACAATGATATTCGATAAATTAATCATGAATTTCCTGAAAATTTATAGAATTGCGTAAGGTTATTAAAAAGAATGCCGAAATTGATCTCTGATCTACAGTTCGTTTGAATTACGTTTAAAATTTGGTGTATTTATTTTTAATCATTTCAGTTATTTCATATATTTCAATATGACGATCCGAAAAAAATCACTGTTTTGGCAAAAAGCCAATTTATCTCTGCAATGGCTACTATAAAACTCTTTGATCTCCAGTAAACATTTACTGGAAGCAAAATGATTTTAAAATGCTTTTTCAACTGACCATAATAAGATAATTCGAATGAGTCCTAAAACGGCATTTCAAAACAGCATTTAACGAGTTCATAAAGTCAAAATAGTACCTTTGATATGAACTTTAGAAGACTAGGTTACAAGATCGTTGTAAAGAAGCTGTGTGAGGTTCTCATAAACCTGACTAAAAGTTGAAACCTATTGACACCTCTTGGTACCGTAATTAAACCAAATTGATTTCCAGTGGCTTTCATAAAACTTTAATAAAACTGAATAAAGCTGGATAGTTTCAGCAATGTTACTTCGGGAAGGCCACCACCACACGATCTTCCATCAATCCGGTCGTATTTATGAGCTTTGAACTACCACGGCAAGTATGTTCCAGAGATGAGAAAGTTGCGGTATCCCATGGATCAACTCCTGAAAACCGGGAACAAATGGGATTGGACTAAAGCCTCCCAAGATTTTTTCGATCGATTCACGGAATTGCTCATGTCTTCTGTCCAGGCTGATAAACATTCACGTTTGGCCAGATGTGGAGAACGTGGTACGTGATCGAGCTGGAAAATACGTTTTAGGATGTTGTTCAACAACCGCTGGAATTTTTGCCACTTACCTACAAGTCGATACAATCCAAAACCAGTGCAGACCCTGCCCTCCAAGAAGTTTTTAAGAACGTCTAGCAAGGCAGGCCTGACGTAACCGACTCTTGTCAACAGCACGAAGCTACGTATACTGGCCAGGCATCGACGAAAGCATTGCCCAACATGTTCGTTCATGTACCAAATGTGCAGAGTTGCCAAAATCAACACTAGAACAATTTTGGAATCCTGGTCTGCGCATGAAAAGCCTTGGCAAAGGTTTCACGTCGACTACGCTGGTCCCGTCGATGATTATAGTACCAATCCTAATCCTGGTTGATGCATTCTCAGAATGGCCTGAAATTGTCCACACCCGTCAAATCACTACATCAGCTACAACCTTAAGGACCTGGCCTGGGCTAAGATCTACAAGAACAACAGCTGGAGTTGGGAGGCTGCTCAAGCTCAAAAAAAAACTCCAACTTATCACTACGGAGAATATCAAAAAGGGTTCGAAGACGTTGTCTCTCTTAACGGCGCAATATCAGTGAAGAGTTCAGTTGATTCGCTTAACGGCGATGCACCCGTTGTCGTAGAAACGTCGAATTTGATCGACCAACTCCTTATCCATCCGAAGATTTCCTGAAAATCAGCAAACTCGCTGTCCCTGTGTAAAGGAACGGAACGTCGATTCGAATGATGCTCGGTCTTTTTCTGCTATCTTCGTGCTGACATCGTGTGGCCTGACGAAATCCAATGGTGTACAAATGTATCGACCAAGGAACAACTTGGCTTGTGATTCTCCGGTTACGGCATCAGAATCTTTCCGGTACTCGGTCGTCGTTCCCATCGCTTTCAGTGCCTTTTTCACGGTCTGTACGTATGCTCGACCTGTTCGTTAGTAGCCGGATGGTAGTGTGCAGTAAGTTTGTGGTATTTCACCACAATCCGCTGAAGGAACGTCTTCAATTTCTCAGCAGTGAACTGCAGACGATTGTACGACACAACTGTCGTACAATCTTAATGATTCGCCCCTAATAACGTAACTCACACCAACACACCCTCAAGCGTTGTGTCAAAAGAACATCGCGAATCAAAACCACAACGAACCAGACTGCAAGGTATACTTCGGACCTAAGGGTTCTACAGCAGTGAACCAATTTCAAATCGCTAGTTGCACATTGACTATTGGTTTCATTGTGTGCTCGATGTCTGTATCTATCTATTGAGGAATCTAACTTGAAAAAAAGAAGAAGACACCGAGTGTTGATAAATGTGACAGCTCCCATGTTAAGGTATAGGACGAAACTTTTAAAATGTTTCTAGAAAATTCTAATTAAATTCTAATTAAAAGCGGTTTGTTGTATGATGTAAGAAAAATCCGGAAAATAATCCGGACACCTCTAAACATGAATAAAACATAAATTTCGCATTATATTTCCGTCGTAGTTGTTTATTTCAGATTCATGAGATGTGTTTTAACATTTCGTGAAGACAAAACATAGTTATTCGGTATTTGCATAAAATTTTCGAACTTTGCGCTTAACTCCGTCCATTAAGGTTTGTACAGACTCTTCAGAAATCGTAGAAGCCGTCTTTGTCCAAATTTGATGAAGGAGTTTGATGTCTTTGATTCCTTGCTTCTTTCCAGAAAGCTTCCGCTTCATCAGAGCCCAATATCTCTCGATTGGTCGTAGCTCTGGGCAATTTGGAGGGTTTGAGGTTTTTGGTACAATGTTCACTTGATTTGCTTGGTACCACTCCATCATAGTTTTAGCATAGTGGCATGACGCCAAATCGGGCCAGAACAAAGGTTTTTCCTTGTGACTTTTAATGAAGGGCAGCAATCGCTTCTGCAGACACTCTTTCTGATAGATCTCTTTATTGATTGTTCCTGTAGTGACGAAAGATTCTCTCTTTTTGCCACACGTGCAAATTGCTTGCCACACAAGGTATTTTTGGGGAAATTTCGATGCCTTCTTCGTTCTAAAATGGTCATCTGTAGCATTTCTGGCCATAGCAGAATAAAAAGCCAGCCCTGGAAGCTGCTTGAAATCCTCCAGGACATAAGTTTC
This sequence comes from Aedes japonicus, assembly GCA_034211315.2. NCBI lineage: Eukaryota > Metazoa > Arthropoda > Insecta > Diptera > Culicidae > Aedes > Aedes japonicus. Next base: position 37,937 of record JASCZW010006028.1, on the reverse strand, counting down.
ATCGTCGAACGCATGAAAACTTCGTCAAATATTCGCAGTACCAACGTCGAGCCCGTGATTTTGCTGCCAAGTTCTGTTTGTCGTTGCGCTTCGGAACTGTTTTTACTTTATACGGCTTAAGTCGCAAACGTTGTTTTGATTTTTGGACAAAACCAGGCGACATCCCTATTTTATGAGCCACCGTTCGAATGGAGAGATTTGGGTTTTTCGTTAATATCCTTTTTACCTTTCGGTCCATGGCAGGATCAGCGCGTCCAATGTTTTTGTCACTTCTCGGTTTCCTCTCCACCGTCAAACGTTCCGAAAATGATTTGAGCACATCGTGAACAGTGGATTTAGGCAAATCAAATGTTTTTGCAAGGTCCCGTATTGACAAGTCAGGATTTGCCGTACGCCCGTACAAAATTCGCTCGCGCACTTGTTTTTCTTTCGTCGCCATCTTGAGTACTAAACTTGAAATGTTAACATCAATCATAGTCTTTTTTATCATAGACTCTCAGCTATAACAGTGAAATTTTTCATTCCTATGTGCAATATTTCAAAAGTTACTATGATTTGAAGGTGTCCGGATTAATGTGGATACAGACCTTAGAACATCCGAATAGTTTAGTCAATAGAGATTCTCATTTCCGGTAACAAAAGGGTGTCCCACATCAAATTGCATCACGAAAAAAACGCTGTAGAAAATTACCTAGTGAACCGTTCCTTTTCAAGCTTTCAGACAATGAAATATAACATATTAATAAGCTTTTGACATATTTATTTTGTTCGACTTCAACACCGTTACCGTATGGTCGCCCCTTACGCTTAGCTCACACTCATTGGGTTCTATACAACATCTAGCAGCGGAATCCATGTTTTCTTCATGTCTTTCTCAGATATGATCGCCTTGGGATGCTTCCGTAGTGTCTACTTCATAATAGCCCGGTTTTTTTTTCTCGATGGGCCATGGTTCCGATGCGTAAGGGGGTCCTTGGACAACATTTGAATAGTGGTTCTGTTACTTCAACTGATGCTTCTGTAGACACACCTGGAGGTAAATCTCCCGATTGACAGTCCCGGTAGTCACGAATGGCGTATTCCGTTAGCCACATGAGCAGATCGCTGGCCAAATCATATATTTCTTAGCAAAGCTTGAAAGTTTCTGCTTCCTTACTCCCTCCGGAACATCAAACTTGTGCTGGGCGGTGAAAACCAGTAGTCCCGGAAGCTGCCTGAAGTCCGTCTTGGGGTATGTTTCATCATCCATGATGAGACAATGAGGCTTCGTTAGCATCTGGGTGTACAGTTGCCGGGCCCGTCACTTTCCCACCAAATTTTACCATTCGTCATGATTTGGAGCCTTTTGTACTTTGTGCGTATGCAGTCCCTCCCGGTCCTTGGATCTCTGAACGAAAGAGTTGGGCATAATCAACTTGTTGGCCACATCCCTGACCGAAGCATTGGGATTCCGTTTAAACGCTTTCACGACACGCTTGTGATTCTGATCACTAATAGAACATTCATTTTAGCCACATTTCTCCTTCCGTTCGATGCTCAGAGTTTCGTAATAACGTTTATTCACACGACTCACCGTTGCCTGCACGATTCCGAGTTGTTCTCCGATGTCCCAATCAGAGAGTTGAGGATTTCCAGGTGTTAGCGTAAAATCAATTCGCGACGCTTTTCGGGTGACGCAATTTTTTTTTCCAATTTTTGATATACTGACAACGATAAAAATACAACAAATAAACACTCTAAACTACACTAAGGTTTTTTTTTTTGCACGGGGGATACGGCCCACTTTTAGTATGGAACCGTGTAAAAAAAGACTAAATAGAGTTGATAAATTCACATCCTTATACATATTATATTGCTTCGATTATTTTTGTATGCGTTACCTTTCCATGCAATGATCAAAAAACCGTTTTTAAAATTTTGAGTATTTACACCAAAAATTGTGAATTTTTTGAAAAACTGCCATATGATTACTTTTGGCGCAAAACGTCAAATGTGATTTGAATTAGGTTGATGAGTTGTTCCTTTCTGGAGTTATTGCCGAAATCAACCCGTGTAAAAAAAAACCCTGCAAAAAAAACCTTAGTGTACTTTAACCCAAATTTTTAAAAGAAAATACCAAATGGGTAATTTTCTACAGCGTTTTATCCATGATGCAATTCAATATGAAACCTTTCACTCGTTTTTTGTAACTTGAAACCTGAGAAACACAATTCTTAGGTTTTCGATGATATATATGATTTTGATACTACTTTCCAATGAATTCAAAACGTTATATATCAGAATATAAAATTAAGAAGGTACTTGATCACTTATTTTTGACTTGCAAATTTAAAGTGCACATACATGTTTGAAACACAGCCTAGATTACTATCGCAAACGAATCATGAACATTTTCTCGATGATACTCCTTGGGGTTCACGCCTAGTTAATGTAATTTCCGGCAATTATCAGCATTTATCACAACGGGAATCTCCCAAGAACAATTCCTCTATGCTTAATTTTCCTTAAATGGAAGGAAATGCTACGATTGGAAACCCCCTGATGAATCGAGAGATGGCAAAAAACCCTGAGCATCACGCTCCGTTCGGCAAAACCGATGATTATCAACGGCGCGACTCCCCAAGGTAACATTGTTTAGCTCCTATGACCGAAAACAATGACCGCTCTCGCATTTAATTACTCTTTTATCATAAGCCCAGTAGCCCACACGGGGTCGGTTCTAATTGAGTAATCGTGGAGGAAATGGTTAATTATTTTCAAAAGGAAAGCTTTTTTACCCCCTGCATCGGGAAAGCATTCGGAAGTATGCACTAATAAGAAGCTTTTTTGCTCGATATCTGCACCGAGAAGTAGACGGGAAAATTGGAGCTGAAAAAGGAAGACGGGTCGTTTTGTTGTATCGCCGCAAAATGCATTCCTCTCAGAACTTCGACGCGTTTCACTGACAAGAAATGATCGAAGTTTGTGATCGCAGATGGAAATTTGTAAATAGCTCAAAAGCAACTTAATTGTTGATCTAAATTCTATCGAACAATTCTAATGTTGAGATTGTAGTAAAAATTACGATAACGATAATTTCTCTATGGAAAATCTATCTACACTAGGCTGATGCAAAATTCGAAATATTTGCTCCCCTAAGCATAATCGACGCCAATTTGGGTCCTGATAGTCCCCAAAAAATTTTAACACATTTGGTTTTAATTTGGCTTTGCACACGCTATTTAAAGTTTGTATGGGAATTAGTATGAAGAATCTCAAACTTACATTTCCAGATCCCTAACATCTTGATATTATGTTCTTAAACCAAATCTTATAAATATTCATATAGTGTAAGTTGCCAACTATCAAAATGCCGAAGATACCTGACATGTAAAGTTTATACAAAAATAGTTATTCAACAAATATAATAATAAGAAGTAAAAATATGAAATGTATATAAAATAAATAAATATAAAATATATAAAATATATATAATAATATAAATACAATAAAATACATAAAATATATGTATATAAAATATAAAAACATAGATATAATAAGAAAACAAAAATAAGAATAAAACATCATACTTAAGGTGTGTATTTTATGTTTTATTGAATAACTATTTTTGTATAAAATCTTACATGTCAGGTATCTTCGGCATTTTGATAGTTGACAACTTACACTATATGAATGTATATAAGATTTGGTTTAAGGACATAATATCAAGATGTTAGGGATCTGGAAATGTAAATTTGAGATTCTTCATACTAATTCCCATACAAACTTTGAATAGCGTGTGCAAAGCCAAACTAAAACCAATTGTGTTAAAAATTTTTGGGGACTATCAGGACCCAAATTGGCGTCGATTATGCTTAGGGAGCAAATATTTCAAATTTTGCATCAGCCTAATCTACACTGTGGTGCAAAATTTATCGGACAAGAATATCATTTTGGTTGAGTAGGTGATAAAATTCAGAAATAAAATATGTTCAATAGTTTATTTTTCTTTTTAGAGATTAGATTTTTGATTTTAAAAACATTATAATATTTCATAAACAAAATTGTATAAATAAAAAAGATTAATTTGTTAAAATTCAAGGTGCGAAAATGGTCGGACAAGATGTAGAAATTACATTGTTCGATTTAAAAATAAAACAATTTGAATGTTTCAATAATGATGTATGTCCTCCTTTGTACTGGATCACTTCTGCTAAGCGTCTTGGCATAGATTCGACCAAGTTTTGCGTTGCTTCTGGACGAAGAGTGTTCCATACTAGCTTCAAGCTCCCGCATTAATTGCTTTCTGATGGAAAATATGTTTCTTTGGCAGTTCTCGTCCAATTTCATCCCACAGATGCTCGATTGGGCTTAAATCTGAGCTTTGGGGAGGCTGATCCTGCACGGTTATGTTTTTCCCGGCCAAATACTCTGTCACAAGCTTCGACTTGTGCTTGGTGTCATTGTCATGCATAAATACAAAGTTGCTGCCCAGCCGAAAATTTCTGGTAGATTTTGAGATTTTATGTTCCATGATATCCCTGTAGTCTTTCTTGAACATTATCCCTTCGATAAACTCCATGATGGCCACTCCAGCATAGAACATACCACCCCATACCATAACTGATCCACCGGCATGTTTCACAGTTCCCGCATATTTTTTCTTTCTAGAGCGGTCCCATCAGTTCTCCAAATTCTAACATCTGAAGCTCTGACGTTGAACTTACTTTCATCTGTCCATAATACTTTTTTTCCAGAACGACATCGGCTTGTTAACATGCTTCTTGGCGTAGACCAAACGCTTCAATCTGTTCTGCTCACTGATGAATTGCTTTTCCCTAGGCGTGCGACTCTTGATTCCTATTTCGTTCAAGGCTCTACTGATGGTTCCAGATCAACAGCCAACTTACCGCCACTAATGAGAGGATCTTTTTTGACAGCTTGTGCCAAATACCGTTTGTTTTGCTGTGACAGAACCGGGAGACGACCACATCTGCGACGATTTTCAATGCTGCCGGTAATTTTTTGTCAGGAGATGATGTCCGATACCGTAGTCTTAGGAATACCAAGGGATTCAGCAATCTTCCGAACCGTTTCCTCGCGTTTATGAAGTAAAGTAACAATACTTCGTTAAGCTACCGATGTTTCCTTCCTGCAGGTCATTGTGAACTTTCAACTTCTGGTAAATTTGCTAATAAGCGTTTTGCAGTAGTGTTAGTGAAATCCAAAATCGTCTCTGCATTAAATCATACACTCAAACTAGTTTAATAATTATTATCGTTTGTTTTTGTTACAATTTCTATGGTTGTCCGGTGACTTATGCACACTGTTTTTCAAGATATTGTTCAAACAAAAATTTTCACAAAAAAACCAAACATTGCAGATAATTTTTAAAAGTGAATATGAAGGCGCATAATAATTACATACATTCCGTGCAATAATCTGCTACACTCCCGTCATCAATTGCGCTGGTGGTGCCATCTGTTTGTCAGTCATTGTACTATTCGTCTTCGCACACTGAAGAGAAACAATTTCGTCAAACATATCTCAGGTTACGATACTCATTATGCTTGGCGTGTGTGAGAGCTGCGCAAACGAGCTCACCGAGCGAGCTGTAGTACAGGTGTGGCTGATTCTGCTCCGCTCAGCAGAATAGTACCACATGTGCAAAGGCCTCAAGCAATATTAATCTGTTCTGGATGTGTAACGCTTGCAGAAAAATGATGGACAGTGTGCGATTCAGGAATGCCATGGTTTCAACGAACGCTGCCATGTCTCAAATTTTTGAGGAACTGACGAATGAGGTCCGCTGCAGCGTGTTGGATGAAATACGGGATGAAATTCGCACGAATGTCAAGGAACTGATCGAGGCTGTACCGAAAACTCCAGTTTCTGTTCCAAAAGTAACGTTTTTCGGGCCCTCTAAGAGGAAACGTGAGAACGACGGGAAATTTGAACCGTCTCCGAAAAGGACATCGACACTCCGTCGTGGAACTGACTGTTCAGGGCAATCTGCAATTACTTGCGCCACAGCAGACAGCATGTTTTGTTTGTATCTCGTCCGACATATCCGTTGAAACTCCTGATGACAGTGTAACAGAGTTAATATCACAACGGTTGGGCTCCAATGATTTCAAAATCGTAAAGTTGGTTCCGAGAGGAGAGATGTACGTTCCCTGAACTTTGTGTCATACAAAGTAGGAATGCCTAAACAACTGAAGGAGAAGGCTTTGCGGGATTCCACTTGGCCTAGTGAGGATTCCACTTGACTCGTTCCGAGAGTTTGAGGAGAGGAGCATTCTGAGAAAGGTTTTTTGGAAGCCAGCTGTTCTAACAATACCTGAGACAGGATCCAACAACCCGAATATTTCGACCAGCGCAGACACGAACGTCATAATGGATCAACAACGATGAACGAAACTGCATACAACACCTTGTCCCGAATTCTCGAATGAAGCCGACCTGCATACTATTTAACGGTATACTATCAAAATGTGAGAGACATTCGTACTAAAACTAACGAGTTGGCTGTGCGCAGTATGTGGAGCAAATCGCCATGCGTATCAAACTAGACAAGGCGACGATCTTTGTGTGCGGAATCTATCTTCGACTGAATTCGTCTCCGGAATTGTACTCAGCGCATTCCACAGCAGTCCAGCAAATCTGTGAAAGTGCGTCGGACTCTGATAATATTGTCATCGTTGGAGATTGGTATGATCCTACTATGAAGAGATCAACAGCTTGCTGCCGTTCAACGCATCGACTGAACAGGATATCGCTCTGGTTGAATCAATGATTGCCTCCGGACTACATCAGCTGAACAACCCGCTAAACTCGGACGGTCGTACACATGACTTGGCATTTGTTAAAGAACCAAACGATGTTGAACTTATCGAGCCTCCGTCATCCCTCCTCCGAATTGGCAACCATCACAAGCCATTCGTTCTTCGCATTAACGTGAATCCTTCCTACGTGCAACCTGCTAGCGACTCGAATATCATTGATGATTTCGATTTTCGACGTTGCCACTTTCCGGGAAGGAATATGTCCCACGTGCACAACTGAGTTGCAGGATCTCCGTAACATTGTGCGAAAAGCTCGTAAACGCTATTTTCAATTACGAACTAAAGACTGTATTCGATGAAATTTGGACACACAAAATAGGTCACCAAAAATTTTCCTTGAGCCCGATTCTTTTCAAACTTTCTGGAAATAAAGTACTACTAAATGGTTAAGTTTTGACATCATTGGTTTATTGAACCTCTTCTCCCAACCCAAATGCCCGCACCTTTGCCTTGACCCCTTTCATCAAATTTTGGGCAATGATAGGACCGACTTGCTTACTTACTTTTAACCACACTTTCTTTAGTTCAAGTTCATTTTCTATCAGTTTTGGAGTTTTAACGAGCTTTGCCTTCATGATTGCCCAAAATTTTTCAATTGGGCGAAGTTCCGGAGTGTTTGGAGGGTTGACGTCTTTTGGTACAAAAACTACATTATTATCTTTGTACCAGTCTAAGACAGGCCGGGCATAGTGGCAAGATGCCAAATCCGGCCAAAACAGTGTCGGGCCATCGTGAGATCTCAAGAAGGGCAGAAGTCGTTTTTGGAGGCATTCGTCCTTGTAGATTTGTCCGTTGACGGTCCCAGAGGTGATGAAGGGCTGACTCATTTTGCCACATCCGCAGATCGCTTGCCAGACAAGGAATTTTTTGGTGAATTTCGACAGTTTCTTCTTCCGTACACTCTCCGGAACGGCCAACTTAGAGGTGGCGACGTAGTGTTCCTGTCCTGGCATTTGTTTGGTGTCGGCTTTAATGTAGGTCTCATCGTCCATCACAATGCAGAACGGTTTTGTGAGCCACTCCCTGTACAGTTTTCTTGCACGAGTTTTGGCCACCGAGTTCTGTTTATCGCTCCGGTTCGGTGCCTTCTGGACCTTGTACACATGTAATCCAGAACGATTCATTGTTTTCTGCACAAAACAAACTGAAACTTTCGCTCTTTTCATAACATCCTGATCGAAATGTTGGGATAACGCTTAAATTGGTTCAATACCATCCTGGCCTTCTCGGATTTGATGTGCCACGTTTTTTGCCACTACCATTTTTCCGCTTGGTTGTCTTACGGTTCTTGAACGTTTTGATCACATGAGATACGGTTGAATGTGCGATTCCGAAGCTGTTTTCCGATCCATCGATGAGAAGCGTTTGGGTTTTCGAAGTGAGTGCCCAAAATTTGTTGGCGCACTATTTCTTCATTCGAAGCCATCACTGAAATCACTCGACCGATTTTCACGAAACTCATTACACAATTGACACAACACAATGAAATACATTCAGTTAAAATTTCAATAATTTTTACCCACACGCTAAAAGTTACGACATATTGCGTATTGTGTCCAATTTCCATCATGAATGCAGTCTTACTGTGACGGCGGATCGATCGGATCAATTGCCAGGACGCTGTTGTTCGTTGCTATATAAGACGATTGGAGCAGACAAAGCAAAGCAGAACACGTCATCACTTTTGGTCCGTTATGTTCGAAGCCGTAAGCAATCTAACCGGATCCTAGCGTACGCATGACTTTTCAAGAAGCTTCCGGCCGATTCACCCACGAGCTTCGCTAATTCGATTTATTCGAAAATGTACACACTCAAGGCACGTCCACCGCTTTTACCGCTGACGGCCCTAGCCAATTTGCACCACAACCAGGCAAGCTAACACCAGCTTCGAGGTAAGATGGCTGCAAAAATCAAGGTAAGAAAATCACACAATAATTTCTCTGAATTTACTTCATATATTTATGTTACATCGCATATGTTGGGGGATGCGAGGAGGGACCATCAGAGTACCCGATTGAAGCCGATTTGGATAGGAAGAGTGAGGACTGCCAACTTCCTGTTGTTAACATTTCTAAATGTGAACAGAGGGCGGGCTCTTCTCTCCATCTAATGGGACTTTTTAATTGGCGAGGGCTCGGTTTTGGTGTGGTTTTATGCGAACTGTTTCTGAGAGGAAATTCTCTCTGATCCTGTAGATATGGGTTGCGCGTAAGCGTATCTGTACAGGCCACAATACGTTTTGGCCCTCTCATACAGGAACATGCTGAAATTGTTCATTTAGTACAACAGTACAACCTTGATCAAATCGTTTAATTAAAACGGTCCCGGTGCTATGGGCAGTTACCTTGCTGGTGGATGGTAAGTTCACATCATCATCGTCGTCAACTCGAGAATTGATCAAAGCATATGGAACCAAATTTGGCATGTAAAGGTTTTTGAAAAGAGAGTAATGTTTCTATGGTAGTTTGAGATCCCTCACTCGTTCTAGAAGGGGGCTCTCATACAAATGAATCTGAAATTTCTGCATTACTTGAGAAATACTCAAGTGAATGGAGAAGTTTTCACTAAAGTTGAACAAAATTAATTTAACCAGTTCGGCAGCGGCGGAAAAGTGAAGTGCTATAACCGGTGCAGTGGATAGTGGAATTTTCGGGAAATTGAATCTTCCCGTTGGAGATTATTTCTTTAAGATGGCTTCTTTACTGTCGTTCTCCTGTAGGATGTTGCTTCTTTGCGCGACCAACGATTGGCAGCTGGTCGGCACCAATACCGCCGCGGGGACGTTTATGTGATGCCACCAACAGACTGGCCAAGTGCTTTGTTCTGAAAGCTAAGTATTGTATTAAAATATTACGGTTCCGGTAGTATGAAGATATATTGACAAATTTGTATTTGTCATTTTCAATCATGGGATCAAATGCGCTGCATATCCAGACGTGCATCTTATCGTCTTTTCCTTCTTCTGTCTGTCTCTCTTTTCTCCTACTAATTTTTGGGGGTTTTTGCTGTTCGATATGTAGGGTATGTGTCCCTTGACTCAGCCCATTGTGCAACCATCGATTACATTTTTGATTATAACTCTTAAAGTTTTCAAGCTAAAGGCAAGATTCAACAAGTTCTACACTTGCTAAGATAAGTTTGATAACACATATGGTAGAATATATCACGAAAAGCTACACAACTCTTTTTATAAAGGCAGAAACTTTCAAGGGATATGGATTTAATGTCGGTCTACAGACACCAAATTTGGTCTATTCATGGATGCAACTTCGTCCCATTCGATGGATTTATTACTAAATGCAGTCTTTGTACGGTGTTTTTGTCTTATTCATGAATTAAGGCTATTGTCAGCGTTATTCGCTTTACTTAACACAAAATTTCACAAAACAAACTAAAGTAAAACTGCCTCGTAACAATTAGGTGATGTTCATATATGATTTACTAGCCATTCAATAATGAAAACATTATAAATCACTTTACAAAGACTTAGTTCCTTCGGTTTGTGTTATGATGAGCCACCTGAATATAAGCAACCGCAAACACATACATTTCCACTTGATATTTTACCAATAACAACCTTTTTACTACATTATAGATACAACAGGCCATAGTTGGGAACATTCAAAATAATATGTCCCCAACATTGGGTCTATGATTTTCTCGTGAAATAATTGTTGTTTCAGCTATAAAAACAGTAAGTTTGTAACGTGTAACTATTTTCTGCACATCCAGACTGCATTACTTGCTTTATCGATTTATTTAAGCCAAATTTAGATCACTTGAAGATCGTGTAGATCATCTGTTCAGCTTAACCAGTGAAATCATGATGCAACAAAAAGTTCAAGAAATCGAAAATTACGCGGAAGTGAAAAACTATAAGTTGATTAATATTGTCTCAATTGCTTTCGATTACATCGGTCATCTTAATAGCAACATGATTTTGTTGATTATGGCTAAATTAATGACACTTTTGGTACATAGGCCGAATGAAGGAGCAAGGCTAACATTACATCCCCTTACCCTATAATCCTTGCGATAAGTATGTTGGATTAGTGGCCGGGCAGGAAGTTACATCGAAAGAGGAGAGAGATATATGAAACTATTTCTTCATGAGAAAGGGTTTGCCCTGAATTCAACAACTACTCTCATACTTTCTCCTATCTAATATGCCTTCCCATTCTCTTGTTATTTTTTGCTCTCTGTAATGGCACAGACCTATTGGTCATTAGCTGACACTTATCATGTTGTCGAGTTAATTCGTTTGAAAATTTTGTTTTTAGAGCTGCGGCCGCTGATATATATTATTCTCGGTTATTTTGATTCAAATTTTCACATTAGTAGTATTAACAGTGATAAACTATCAAGTTTAATAAAAGGTTAATCTATATGGTACATTTCCTAACAATCAACAATCAATAATTTTTTGTAACCTGTAAACATTGTAGTCGACATTTAATTGCAATATTTGACAGTTGGTGAATTGTTTGGACGCTTTTAACTTTCAGTCGGCGCTCACAAATCTAAATCCAAACAGAAGTAGTGATGTGGGCGGGGGGAAGGGGGGAATTGGGAACATATGATTTTGGGTCGGCGCTTTCTTCTTTCTTTTCAGAGAGCGAGTAATGGCGCTATAACCATAAGCCATAGGGAGCTAGGACTATAGTTAATGCTAAAGTCCCAACCGTTTGAAGATAAATGGAGCATCACTTAACCTTCTTAGACTAGATGCTCCCAACGACCATTTTTGAATACATTTTTGTTCTGTGCACCAAACAGGGCATTCTGTTCAACTATTCTCTCCGACTATTCATTTCCTTTTTCCTTTGATATCTACTGAAGGCTACGTGGGTTCCCCGTGTTTTCTTAAGGTAGATACCAAATCCTCCCTATCACCAACGGTTGCATGGACGTGGCCAGGTGAGCGATCGAGGAGTGTTTTCGTGGTGATTGTTGCGTGAAGAAACGTATCAGAAACTGGTTTCGTTTCATGGTGGCATGCAATGTCTTCAACGAATTATTCCTCATCGTAGCTCCATCCACGAGGTGTGCAACCGTCAATGCTAATGCTAATACTTGAGAAATACTCAAGTGAATGGAACCACATTTAGCAGGTGGTGGTTTCTGAAAGCAAGAAATGTTTCTAATGTGACATGAAACCTCTGAAAGAAGGGGTTATTTAAAGATTGGACTCGGAAAAAATGCGACACATTGTTTTGGGTGTAACTTTTTATCGCGTAGGTAAAAATAATTGATTAATTTTGTGTAATACTAGTTCAGAGTGTTATTTTTATGTGTGCAAAATTTTATTGCGATCTGTCAAGTAGTTTTCAAAATGCATTCGAAACAAGAAGAGCTACGCCAGCAAATCTTGGGGGCGGTAATCGATAATCCTGGTCAGTCGCATAGATGGATCGGCAAAAGGCTTGGAATCCACCATTCCATCGTGTCCCGCGTTGTGAAGATGTTCCAAGAGACGAAGATCATCAAGCGGCACGCTGGAAGCGGTCGAAAAGCGAAAACGGAATACCCAGAGAAGGCGCGGAAGATAAGGCAGTACTTTTAGAATAACCCGAACCTTTCCACCCGACACGTGGCAAAAAAGGTCAATTTGTCGAAGTGGTTCGTCCAGCAGACCATGAAGCGGGCTGGGCTACGTGTTTTTAAGGTCAGGAAGGCGCCTAACCGGACTGATAAGTAAAACACGGTGGCCAAATTGCGTGCGCGGAAGCTGTACCGTTAGTGGCTGGTCAAGCCAGGCTGTCTCGTCATGGACGACGAAACATATATCAAGGCGGACACCAAACAAATCCCCGGCCTCAAGTTTTTGGTCGGTACGTCCCGCATGGAGGTTCCGGAAAAGTTCCGGAAGAGAAAGATGGACAAATTCGTGAAGAAGTACCTGTTGCGGCAGGCGATCTGCGAGTCCGGACGGTACAGCAAGCCGTTCGTTACAACCGGCACCATAAACGGGCAGATTTATCGAGAGGAATGCTTGCAGAAGCTCCGCTCTCACCGTGGTCCCACGCTTTTCTGGCCGAATCTCGCTTCGTGCCATTACGCCAAGCCTGTAATGGGTTGGTGCGAAGCGAGGGGCGTTAATGTGGTCCCGAAGGAGGTGAATCCGCCAAATACACCAGAACTTCGTCCGATCGAAAAGTTTTGGGCGATAATGAAATAGAAGTTGAAGAAAAGCGGAAACACATTCAAAACCGATGAAGCTTTGAAGAAAAACTGGGAGAAAATGTGTAAGGAAGATGGACAAAGCCTCGCCCAAGATCTCATGAGCAGTGTTAAGAGAAATGTACGAGCATTCAGCTTGGGGGAGGAAATACAATAAATATGTTATACCAAAACATAGCTATTATATAGTTATTTAATACCTGGAAATTTGAGAAATATCCGATCTAAAATAAATTTTTGGTGTTATTTTTGTGTGTCTTATTTTTTCCGAGTCCAGTCTTTACAAATAAAGCACAAATTTCTAAATAACTCGAGAATTTACCAAGTTACTGGAACTAAAGTTGACATGTGAATAGTTTTAGAGGCAAGAAATGTTTCTATTGTGGTTTGAGACCCATCCGCCATTCAAAAGAGGGGTCGAATTTTCATACAAATGAAACACGAATTTCTGCATAACTCAAGAACTAATCCAGCAAATGAAACCCCATTTGTCATATGAGGGTTATTGGGGGTAGTTTTGAACCGAAAAAAAATGTGTATGCAGGGGTTTTTGGGGCTGGAGAAGGTTCTTATCATTGTTTAAGACCCCTTCTCTCTCAAGAAAGGGGGTTCCCATACAAATGAGACACAAATTTCTGCATAACTCGAGAACTAATCAAGCAAATGGAACCAAATTTGGCATGTGGGGGGTTTTGAATGCAATGATTGTATGGTGGTTTGAAAAACCTTCCCCCTCTGGAAGGGAGGGCTCTCATACAAATGAAATGCAAAACTTTACCGAACATGAGAACTATCCAGGTAACTAAAACACAAAACGTGTATTTCTCGGGTAAGAACCATGTTCTGATAGAAGTTTGAACCCCTTGTTAGTAAAAAAAAACTCATGCCGAAAAACAACCATAAACGTACGAGTTCTATTTAATTTTTATTCTTTTAGTTGCAAACGTAGCAGCGCTCGCATCGGGTTCAGCTAGTTTCGGATATAAATTTACAGAAAACCAAAACAGCAGGAGTGATATGGGACAACAGCTACACGGAATAAGTCATTTACCCATCGCTGAGAACTTTCTTTAGAAACTGAACCCAGTTTCGCAAAAATGTGGATTTACTACAATTGGATGAATGTGAAACTGATTAATTTAAAAACAGAAGTTCTCAGTGCTAAGTGAATAATTCTTACCGTAAAAAAATATGTCAACCATTTTGAAATTCGTTTAGTGTGCCACCAGTTGTGCAGGCAATTTCTGTTACAGAGCAAGTTTTTATCGATTTTTTTTTCGTTGCTTCCCCATTTAAAAAATACATCGTATCGCGAATCGTGATTTTTTTTCTCCTTTTCTCGCGTTAATCCTTCATTCAACGACGCTCGGTGGGTTTACCCTTTTCTTCCTATTTACTTCCCGAAGCGAGGCGCGATTTCAGTAACCCTTTTTCCCGGTACTCGGTGTAATCAAATGCATGCCTACGACGTCTCATGGAGTAATTTTCCCGAAACTTCGCGTGCAGTGACAGGCTTGGAAAATCCGTTGGCGCTGATAAAAAAAAACGAGTTAATAAAGAGTGATTGGAATTTTGAAGAGGGAAAATAGCCACTGGTGAAATTCTAAGAGCCAATGGGAGTCGTGTGTTTATGTGACATTCATGCCAACAAATCAGCTTGCATCAGGTATACTTATTTGAATTAAATGCAGTTTCATAATTGCTTTACCTTAAGGTACTGAGATTCTTACATGCCTAACCGTCGTTGAAATAACTCATTGGACTAGTTTTCCAATGGGCTTCACCCAATAACAATGTAACGTCATCTGGAGCATACTTGAAGAAGAAAAAAACAATCTCATTACTTTGAATTGGTTCCACTGGCATCCGCCATCTGTTGCCTATCCGCGACTTCCTGACCACGAAAGGATATCACGAATTTGAATATTTATTACCGAGTCCTTTTCCTTTCACCTTCACCAGAAGCAGCGTTTCAAACGAAAACAACAGCTGAATAGCCGGACGCGAGATTTTTTTCCCACACCATCGCCTCCACAGGAAACCCGAATGCATTCACTTTCCATACGAGCGCGTCGTCACACTCATCATACATGAATCATACGCGACCAACAACCAACCGCGAGATGAACTAACTAGGGAAAAAATCGAAGGCGACCGCGCGAGTATCCTTTTCCAACCACGAAAGAAAAAACGTCTTCGACTTCCGCGCACCTAAATATCGTCAACGTCACGCCAGCCACTACAAACTATTGTCGGTCGTCCGCTCTAGTTATTTTTTTTCTTTCTAGAATTCGATTTTTTTCCCACCCTCACTCGCATCGGATGCAGGATGCATTTTATCTAAACCGCATCCAAATCTCACACATTAAGGTTACGGGCACACTTGCTTCCAATCTGTCGCGCGGGGGTCCTTTTTTGAGTGTGAGAAAAAAATCTTCCAACCACCTTTTTTTCTCTATTTCCTCGTAGCAGCATTTAGGATGGCGAAGGTCAACGATCTTCTGCTCGGAGGAGGCTGAACACATTTTACGCTCGTTTGCCGAGGGAAAAAAAGTGAACCCTTGTGGTCTACTCAAAGATACACACACGAGTTTCTTCTTTTTTTGGTCTTTTTTTCGTGGGCAAGGATGAGAATTGTGACAGGCAGCAGTCGAGGCGTGCTTCGGTTTTTAGTGGTTTGCGGTTATGTAAACAAGCACGTGAGTGCAACTTGTACTGGTAGGTGGTGCTCTGAAGAGGTGGAGGAGGTTTTCATCGAATTTGAGGAGAATGCTTTGAGTGGCTCCATGTTTGCCATGATTGCGTCGAATTTGATTCAATTAGGAAAGATTTGACTATATTGATCTCGTCACTTCGCAATTCATCCTACTCAAAATTACTGCACGATAAGGTTGGTTTGTAATTTTGTATTTGTGTTGAACGGAAGCAAGCATGATTCCGAAAAGTAATCGTTCGGCAGTGTGGAAAATTCGTTTCAACGCACAGACGTTTTTATTAACAACTAGCTGACCCGGCAGACGTTGTCCTGCTTACAATTAAACTACTTATTGGAAAATTGGAGAAGGTATTAGCTCGAATCGCAAGCTTATGGTTGTTAGATGGCATTCAATCTAGAGTAGTCTTGAACATTTGAATCAAACAATTGGGTGGAATAATGTTGCCGAATGAATCTCCCTTGAAATAAATCTGTAGAAATTTGTGGTCTGCGTCCGTCGGTGGCAACATTGAACTCGCTTCTTGGTAAATTTGACATGTAACGTAGACAATTGCACAATTTCATAATTTACTAATTTTTAAACTCTGTAAGGTTCAATGTCCAAGAAAACTTTTAAGAAATATAATGTGCGTTGCGCCAAACGAAGTCATTTGAAAAACAATAATTATAACTCTGGATGTTCTGCAGAAAATGTTAAGAACCACTTCCTGATCCAGACACCAATGAGCGCAAAGGCTCTGGTGTTTCATTTGGGAACTTCAATGCATTACAATTATAACAAACTACACTCATTGATCCAATGGCGACTGATATAATCGCATTGTCATCAACCAAAAGCAGCACGTTGAAGATATTGTGGAATGTAGGCTTGCCTTCGTAATCGATTTATAAGGTTATGTTGAGCACGATTGTCACCAGATTTTTCTGATACTTCTCGATTACACTTTTTTCTAACTCTATTGCTTGTTAACTCTTCTTAACTCAACATCATTCGAGCCCGTGAAATTCGCTGTCAATCAAATACAGTTTGAGTTGCACACTGATCTTCGCTTTGTCTCATTCGAGGGTGTGCTGAGCTAGCAGCCGACCAATATTATTCTGTCTAGTTGGAGGCATTGTACAACAATACTAATTGAAAGAGACTGAAATCGCAACTTAGTCAGTGTCTTTCAATTTCTAGTAACATCGTCGTTTTCACCTTCCTGATGCACTATCAATCACACGGCGAACGATACTAATGTAACCAAAAACGTAATTACACATCTGTCAGTTCAACACAAAAGACATAAACTAATACCTTCACTTTCCATTGACCTTTACTCGAATTCTTGACCAACAATAGAATAGGGCCTATCAACATTTGTAAACATACACTTCTGAGCCTTTTTGTCGCAAGCCATAGGCTTCACACGCAAATCTATAGCATCATCATGTAGAGAAACTTTTCCCTACACGATTATGGTATTGATTTGCGTGGGTGGCATAAGAGAAAAAGGACTCAGTTATGTGTGTTTACAAATGGTGATAGGCCCTATTCTATTGTTGATCGAGAATTTACATCTCGCTGCGAGGTGTCACCAATACAAAACGTTCCAGTTTATACGTGCATCTCCACGCAATAAATCTTTAACACTGAAGTTACGTTCTACACACCCAGCAAGGAGAGTGAGCGTAACATTGCTCTAAACATCGAGTAACATGTTAACTCATTAGCCTAAGAAGTATTCTCACATTCGGGTAACTCTCGACTAAAATTACGCTATACTGCAACATTGTGTTAGGCGTTTGCTGATTCCAGACGTCTGCGTTAGAGTAACATTAGCTTAACTAACCCTAACGTGAGTCATTTCAGTGAGTCGACCAAAATAGTGTATGTAGTAGTGAGCAAATGATTTTTGTTCACTAATATAACAATATTTCTCACACTAAAAAATGTTTTCTGTCAAAATAAAAAATCTTCAAAGTTACTGTGCTGGATGATATATACTATAATAAATACATTAAACTTCATGTAGCTATTCGTATATTATGTCACCCAGTAAAATACCAAGTTGAAAATAACATTGCTAAGAATTTACTTGAAGCTTTCAGCCATGAATTCAAGCAATTGCACGGAGAACATTTATTTGTTTACAATTTCCATTTACTTATACAGCGTACCGATGAGTGCATACTACACAATGAACCGCTAAGGAAACTCTCATGCTACTTCTTATAAGCAAAAACTTATCATGCCTTTGTTACCATTCAACTTACCTAAAATCAGCTTGATGAAAAAAACAACAACAATATGAACAATAAAGTTCGAATGCTTCGATCAAACGTTTGTTTTTTTCCTTTTTTATTTTTTTTATTTTCAGTCACTCACCAGTGCCTAACGAATGCCTCAGGACGAACTTCTTGCGTACTGGGCAGGAATGAGTGCGATGGAAAAAAAAAACAACTACAAAAACCAAGTAAATTCCTGATTCCACGTAAAAACCCGTAATTTACAAAAACTTCGTAAGAAGTGAGAAAAGTTAGGTTTGAGACGCATTTTGATCAAATTTAGGCGAACGGTATCTACTCGCGTGAATAACGAAAACCACGTATTTTTTTCCGCAAACATCGTCAAATTCCGACAACCCCGTAAAAAATGCGAAATAAGCGGCTCTAGTGTATTATAATTTTTTGTACATCTTTTTAAAAGGTCCTAAGTAACAATCAGTGATTCTCTCCTCTTTCGTTCTTTTTTTTTTTTTTGTTATTTACAAAGCCATTATAATAGTTTCCATCGGTTCTTTCTTACAAATCGAAAGATGGTCTTGCTGTCTAGTATATTATGATATTCCCATACAAAATCACAATCTGGTTTTTAGGAACTTATTTTCATTTTCCAGTAAATTTTTCAAATTTTTTCTTCATGTAAATTTGTTGGAAATCAAGACGAATAAAAAAAAAGAAATCAAGTAAATCCATCCTGTCGTTCGTGAGTTATGTTGTAACGAGCGGACAGCATTTCATTTTTATATATAGATTTTGATTATGTAAACCACGTAGACCGAAATTTGACTCTTTCAAACTAAACTCCCCTACTAAATGTATGTCAAATGGGAGCAAGTCAACTATCAACATCAACATTTGGTTAGGGCGTCAACATTTGATTAGGGCAAATCTGCTTTTGGAAACAAACACTTTGTGTGATAATTTCCGGAAGTTAAATACAATTCCTTAAAATTGAACATATCAGCGGATAGAAATAAAGCTCCTCTTCTTTAAAGAGTGCTTTATTTGTACTTGTGACCTTTTATACAAGAGAAAATTACTACAAAAGCCATTGTTTACAAAAGCAGATTCGCCCTTATCTTATATCGCTGCAAATGCAAATACTCAATGATTGACATTACAAACTTACTATTGAGCTGGTACCTTGCATTCGATCTCTCGATGTTGTAAAAAACGAATAACGAGGAACACAACCAACAGGCTCAAATTACTGTCTCTTGATATCTCTTTTTGCCTCTCGAAAAGATAATTAGAGACAGTAATTTTAGCGTGTAGCATTAAATCCCGTTCACATTGCACCCTACATTAGGGAAGGTCCATTAATTATGTCACGCAGTAAGGGGGGAAGGGGGGGTTTGAGAAAACGTGACGATCAATACAAAAAAATTTGATGGTCCATAAAAAACGTGACAAGGGGGGAGGGGGGTTTATAAAATGTCAATTTTTGGCGTGACGTAATTAATGGACGTTCCCTTACGTGATCTTGATTTCAAATGCCACGCAAATTATTTTTGGTGAAAACTAAAACCTTTCAACGTTAAATTTCGGACACTTTTACTTCAGTGTAGATTTTGAATTATTTCACGGATCGCTGAAACGTTTCCCTTATATGACAGCTGAAACTCTCCACTTTATTTCGTGGTACAACACCTATACATTCCTGTTAAATGGCGTTGAGTCAAGTGGACACGAATTTTGTAAGAACGGCGGCAAAATCCGAATTTATCGGTACGCGATCTATGAAGAAACTAAAACTACCGAAAAGGAACATGTTTTGTGTATGCAAATCATTTGAACAGCGCTTGACTGTGGATCGGAAGGTTGGAAGTGGAATAAATCGAAAAATATGCTCCCGACATATGGACAAGAAGGTGGTAGTCATTATTGAAAAAATCCCAATCTTTCTGTGCGAAATGTGGCGTACAAAAAGTGAAGCAGGGGCAAAGACTGAGGCCGTACAAAGTGAAAGAGGCAACAAAGACACAGAAGGTATCCAAATTCTCAAAGAAGTATTTGATTTGGCAGGCCATGTTTAGTTTTGGTCGAAAATCTAAAAGTTTCGTCTCTACCGGCACTATCAATGAGGATTTGTACGAGAAATAATGTCGATTGCTACCGTTTATCAGAAGCCACGACTCTTCAGCTCTGTTTTGGCCTGATTTGGCCTCTTGTTACTAGGCAAAATCCGTCCTGGAATGATATAAGGTACAACAGGTCGAATACGTGCCAAAAACAGCCAATCCATCAAACTGACCAGAACTTCGCCCAATAGAGAATACTGGGCACAAGTTAAGCTGAAACTATTCGAAACTAAGAAGAAAGCAAATGGTACCGATGATTTCAAGCGAAGCTGCAGATCGTAACGGCGGGCGTATAGGATACCATATTCTTCCAAAGTGCCTGCTTCATGATGGCCCAGTACTTTTCAATTGGCCACAGTTCCGGTGCGTTCGGGGGGTGGAGATGCGTCGGCACGAAATTGACCTCCTTAGCCTTGTTCCACTCCAAATCCTCTTTCGAGTAATGGCACGAGGCTAAACCCGACCAGAAAATCGTTGGACCACGGTGTGACCTCAGAAGAGGAAGTAGACGGTTTTGGAGGCATTTCTTTAGGTACACCTGTGCATTGACCGTTCCTGTTGTCACGAATGGGGTGCTCTGCTTTCCTCACGAACAAATTGCTTGCCAAATCATCTATTTTTGGCAAACTTTGACATCTTCTGCTTTCGGACGTCATCAGGGAAATCGAATTGATGATGAGCAGTGAAAAACTGGAGCCCAGGAAGCTGGCGGAAGTCTGCTTTTACATACGTCGCATCATCCATAACGAGGCAATGTGGTTTCGTCAACATCTGGGTGTACATCTGGGTTTTTTCGCATATTGCACGAAAGTTTTGGTTAGATTCAGTTTCTTCGCCACATCTCGAACTGAACTGTCTTACGTTGGTACTACGAAAACCAGGAAGATTCAAATTATCCTTCTTTCCACCACTCCTTGAATTGAGCAAGCTGATTTGAGGCTTCTTGTAAACTACTTTTAGTGATCGAATGCGTCTTCCGGAAAACCGAAGGATGTTCCCTTCTCAACCAAGTCAAAGTCTGGTCATCTGACAGAGGAGCAAAAGGGTTTGTATTTATGGGTGGATGTGAGGCTTTCTTAAGTTTCTGCAAAAGATTGCCATGAACATTAATAGGACTGGTGACGAGCTCCGGATGCAGATAGCCACATTTTTCTTCAAATAGACCACAAACACTTGAAATTTATCTGTATTTGTTGTCCACCATAGAACAAAAAAATCACAAGCAGTTGAAATGGAAAGAGAACCGAATAAAAACGAATTTAATTTTCAACCAATCATTCAGAAAAATAAGTATTTGGTTACGTCACAAGTCATTGCTGTAACCTCCCTTGCTCTATTTGAAAATGGAAAAAAATGTTATTGATTTGATTGCAAGAGTTTGCGCAACACAGTAAAACTTTAATCCTAGCATCAATCCAGACTAAAAATATAGCTTACCTGCAATGTTGTATATACTCACCTCAACGAACGCTCAATACCTGTTTTCGAGAGAGGTAACTCACAGTGTTCATTTTCGTACCAGCATTGCAGAACGAGATGGAGCGCGACGGTTTGAACGATATCGTGATTCGACTCACCGCGAGAATAGGAAAAACCAGAGAATAAGTTCATAAGAATCAGCTCTATCTCTCTCAGACCTTGAGCACGATCGTAATGACTCATGCAATGTTTGACTCGCAGTCTGAGCATTATTTTGTTGAACAAACAATTCTAGGGTTTTTTTTTTCATTAGGGCGAATCTACAATTGAGAGATTCTCTCCGGGCTCGCTCTCTTTCATTCATAAACCAATCACCTTTACGTTTTTCATTCTACTATTTGTAGAGTATGCTAGCCAGCACTGTTGTGTTTCGATCTGTACTAAAGAATGCCTCGTAAGTTTTATAATGGCGCTGTAATGAATGAAAGAGAGCTAGCCCGGAGAGAATCTCTCAATTGTAGATACGCCCTAATGAAAAAAAAACCCTAGAATTTGTTGCTCACTCAGTTGATCGCTAGCAGTTGTCTGGTTCAGAAATTCCAGCAATGTCGCCGCTTGTGAGACAATGGTAAAATGAGAAAACAAGGAACTGATCTCCGTTGTAATGCTAATCCTGACGAGCCACGTTAGGACAGCGGCTAGTGTGATGAAGATTCTGATATACATATATGGAACTATTAAAGAAACGGTTGAAGTAAAAACTAGAAAATATATGTATATAATTATTGAGTTTTATCTTCTTTTTCTGCTATCTTCATTCGGGAATGGATTTTCAGTGGTAGACTGATATTATAAATATCTGTATTCCTATATAATCAGCATATCACGCACATTAATTAAAAGATGGAATGTGACTTTCACAAACAAATTCAAAAACAAAAACAACGGAAGGAAATAGAAATGTATGTACGCATGTAATTCTTGGGGAGAACGACAGGTATGAATCTAGAAAAATCTAAGATTCTTAATTAATGCTCTTTCATGCAACATTAAAGGAATTTTCATCGTTATCATCAACAGAATCATTGGACAAGCTCACAAATTATCTGCAGCTGGACTGTTTGCTAGTTAATTTTTTTATTGTATTAAAACCAAGCCAAATCAAAATTGTTTAAATTATTTCGAAATCAACCATAATCAGATGAAATTGACAATTAAAATATTTAAAACAAAAAAGAAGTTCTGCATTCATGAAACATAAATTAAAGCCGCAACATTTTTTATTTTAGTTTTAAAGAAATAAATTGTTGGCGGCAACTGTTTATTTTTGTTTCAAAGAGTATCTTTTTTTTTGTAAATAAAAAAAATATTGTAAATTCAACAAAATATTTTTTTCTTTGCTTTTTTGACATATTTTGAAAAAAAAATTCTGTGTTAAATCAATAAAGATTTATTGTTGTATTCAACAACAAAAATTATAAGCAGGGGTATGATAATTTTTATTGCTGGTTTTAATACAGAATATCATTGATATTAAAAAACTTTTCGCTGCGTGAACCACGAAAATAAAAAAATATTTAAGATTATTTTACAATACTTGGGAATTCCTTGGATGATAAACTCTTTCCAACGCAAATTGTTAACACAACAGAACAATTGTTCATCACAGTACTAATTGGCATGTACAGAGAATGATAATTCGGAATTCAACGTGAGAAAAGCAAAATTTTATCCGTGATGGGAAATTTCTTGATACTCGCCGAAATGCAATACACAACATACATTATGTGCACCTTTGTTTCAAATTGTAAATACTTGAGCAAAATAAAATAGCAGTCGTGAGAACTAGAAATTAGAAGAAAAAATGTTTTTTTCTAATTAATTCCAACTACCTTTGCTTATCTTGACAGATACGCGTATTTCGTCTACAACGCGTCTTCAATTTTGGTCTACTAATAACTCGACTATTACGAGACACTGAAGAAGTCTGCACATTGTAGACAAAATTAGCGTATCAGTCAAGATAAGCAAAGGTAGTTGGAATTAAATGGAAAACACTATTTTTTCTTCCATGTGTTCCAGGTATTCCACTAAACAACTCAAACCCTCTAGGATTCAGTCGTGAGGACCTCTTGTTGTCTAGAGCATAAATCTCAAAAATCAATTAAGTAATGATCGAGTTATTAGCATTCAGTATTTTAATTTTACGTGACGGTAGCCATTTTTATAATAACTATTTGTCATGCAACCATTGCTGTAAGCCTGCTCTGTAT
Source organism: Aedes japonicus (assembly GCA_034211315.2). Classification (NCBI taxonomy): domain Eukaryota; kingdom Metazoa; phylum Arthropoda; class Insecta; order Diptera; family Culicidae; genus Aedes; species Aedes japonicus. The sequence continues at coordinate 14,179 of JASCZW010006028.1, read as the reverse complement.
TTGCGCTCCAGAATAATAAAGACACAGTTTAAATTTTAGTGCCGTTCTATAAATTTTACACAACGCTCTAGCGATGCGACGACTATAGGAAAACTAAAACTATTTAAACTGCCGCTGGCTGACAATTGCCAAGATTTTAGATCGGAATTTTAAAAATGTAAGATAAATTCATACAAACTTTTTAACTAGGAAAATGGAATTGGCCGTCCTGAAAAGGACGGATTTTATATGGTGCACATTTGAATTTAAACTTCCTTGGTATTTTGCAGAAGCAGATTATTGCATTTGTTGCATCGTACCAAGTTACCTGTCCCTCTTTGGTATGTAAAAAAAGTTGTTATAAAGACCCATTGTACGCAAAAAGCTTAGTTAACTATTTTCTGGCTTCAAACCTCAAACAGACAACAAAGCAATTAGTTCAGGTCATCTTGAGGTGATATGACCAGTTTCGTATATACAACATGTTCCTGAAGAATCGATTCCAAAACCTGTCCCTTTCAGGCCTACGAAGTCATATATGACTCCAAAAAAAGTGGCTGGATAAAATCACACACATGATAGAAGTGCATACTGTCTTCGGCTTGTTGTAAAATTGACTCCGCTATCAAAGAAAATTGGAAAATATTTGTGTTAAAAGACGAATTGCAAATTTAGACCACCCTGAACATGAAGAACTTCAAAAAGTGAAAGGTAAAGGTCATCCAAATTGTCTATAATTTTCACCTGAACATTGTTGCTGTTCACAGTAACATCCGTGCTACATGTTGCCATTAGGTTGAGGAAACATAAATGTGCCTTTGTTAGTCATAATCAAGTTGCTGTATCTAACTTTGATCGTGGTGTGCTACTTGGGATCGGATATTGTAAAACTTAAGATCCTAAGTTCTGAGCTCATAGACAGTTTGGATGACTTTGAACACCCTAGCTGAACGCATAATATTCTGTAGATCGTCCTCAAAAATCATTACCCAAATTTATTGGGAGGGGGGGGGAACAGATAACAAAAAACTGATCTAGATCAGTATATTTGGTATAACTAGACGAGTGTCATTCCGCCTGTTTTAAGTAAAGCAACAAAGGTTCAAATTTAATAAAGTACTAATTCAGTCAGCCGTAGCTCCCTCATTGTTAAGGCGTCCTGATTTCAGGCAATATACGGGCATTGTACTATGGTCCAGATCACGAATTTTCGAGGAAACATGTTCCCAGTGCCTAAACTTGAAACTTTACAGCAAAGTGATGTTCTACAACATTTTTTGGTGTTAGTTAAAATTAGGGTGGTCCCCATTTACACGGAAATACGAAAACTAACGTTTTTATTTTCAGAAATAGACGTTTACATTCTTGGGCAAAATTGTAGCGCAAAAAAATTCATGGAATTTTTATATATATTTTTTTTTGTAGCTTTCAAATTGACCGATTTAGAGCAATTTTCCCTCATCAACCTAGGGTGTACCATAAAAAAATGGTTTTTTTGCCCTAACTTTTTTATTTCAATTTTTATTTCAATTGGCTAAAGTCTACGCTTCATACATAAAAAAAAAATTAAGGAGAAAGGGGAGGGTGGGTCTTAGATTTTCAAAAATGAGTCTACGTGGTTTATGACAACCCAGCAAACACAGGATCGTATATGATAGCGGATAAGAGTGAATAGTGGAGGCGATATACGTGCATTCTACATGAAGTCAAATGGAGGAAGGTACGTATATTGCCTCCACTATTCACTCTTATCCGCTATCATATGCGATTTTGTATTTGCTGGGAAGGCTCTTATATGTATTGTGATCATATTCACCCCAGAGTACAAACGAACGGTTAAATGTGTTTTAACTAATAAGTTCGTTTAATTACACGTTTATCTACACTACATAACTTAAACCAATATTAAAATTTGTAACTGATATTTTAATTTGAATCTGCTAACTGTGATTTGATTAGTACAAAATTTTCGCTTTCAACATTAATAAACGAGTCTTTTAAACCAGCCAGTTCAGTCATAGAATGTTGCTTATTCAAATCGGAACGGGCACTTAACTTCTACATAATTTTTTCCACAGCAATGGCATTCGATTATCATATCTGGCGTTGTTAAAACGAATGTTTTTTTGCTATATAGAAAAATGCCACATTCAAGAAATGATACATTAATGTGGTCCTTATACAAATGCTTCACATATTCCTTAGCGCGGGCCTGATTTTTTCGACCATATGAAATTGCAGGAGTTTCAATAGTGCACAAGTATGGATCACAATTTTTTTAAAGCAAAGAAAGTTACGAAGGAGGTGTTTCAACCGACGATTAAACAACTTCCTTCATAACCGATGCAGTCACTTTTCCTTTGCAAACCAGACGCCAAAATGGATTAAACCTTTGATATCGAGTCAGTTTTTCAACTGCTGCAATGTCTGATGAACTAACTTGAAATGTCATTTCCGATTTTCCAAATATCCTCCAAAGTTGCAATCTCATGCTTCTGATTAAACATTCCTTGTATTGAAGGGTGTTTCGATCAAAATTTGGTCGATCTAAACTTGACGCATTTCTTTTCATCGTGCTTAAAAACCTTTGCACATCCCTCATTTTGAAGATTTGCGACACAGCGACGACAAAAAGATTTGCCCACTGTTTCGAGCGGAACCCCAACCTCTCCGTCCGAGATGTCGCAAAGAAGCTGGGAGTGGCGCTTCAACCCTGGATAAAGCTAAACAACGAGCTAGACTGTCAACTTACAAGAAAGTGGTACGATTGCGATGATAAACAAAACACGTTGGCCAAAGCACGATCGCAAAAGTTGTACACGGCGATGCTGACGAAGTTTGATTGCGTGGCACAGGACGGTGAAACTTACTTCAAGACAGACTTTTAACAGCTTCCTGGACAGGATTTTTTTACGGCAACCGGACGGGGAATGGTGGCGGATATTTTCAAGCACATTATACTGTCAAAGTTAACGTAGAAATATCTGGTGTGGCAGGCCATCTGTACCTGTGGCTTGAAGAGCAACGTTTGCATTGCGACCGAAACCATCACCCAGGAAATTTATCTCAGCGAGTGCCTACAAAAACGTCATCTGCCTATCCTGAATGCCTGGCATCTGCAATATCCCATTATGGCCATCAACGCCAGTTTGTGCCAACAACCATTCCAAACCCAAGAAGACTCAAAAAAGCTATTGCTGAGACGAGAAACAGTTCAAGGCAAACTGGAGTTCTGCAACGAATAAAGTGACCAAGAAGACTGTTCAAAATCTTATGGCAGGTGTTAAACGAAAGACCCGGCAATTGGCATTCGGTAAAAAGCGCATTCGGCTAAAAACTGAATATTTCTCCTGTATTCTGTATTAACTGAACTTGAAAAAGAGAGAGAATTTGACTTATTAATAGAAACTTTGATCGCCTCACACTCACATTACTGTTTGACCAAATTTTGATCGGATCTCCCTTTAGGATGTTTTGATTCAAGATAATGTGAGCTGGTACATGCTTATCTTTACATTGATTACAAATGAATCGGTCGTGGTCACAAAATGTTTGCAGGACAGCTGCACAGGTTGCATTTGCAACCTAGGTTAGCAACTACTAGTTAATCAAAAATATTGCAAGGTTACTTTTTGATTTATTGTAGTAGCGTGCAAATTCGCCAACGAGTACAACACAGTTGCCATGTGGGAGCAAGACTCGGTTACTCCTAAAGGGCAGTTGTAGCGTGCGGACTTGACGGAACCGTTTCTTTCGATGATAATCCAAAGAGTGTTGTGTGCCTCCGATAGGGTAAGGGGATGTAACGTTAGCTTAGCTCCTTCATTCGGCCTATGTACCAAATGTGTCATTAATTAAGCGATAATCAACAAAATCACGTTGCTATTAGGATGACCAATGATATCCAAAGCAACTGAGACAATATCAATCAACTTATACTTGTTCACTTTCGCGTAATTTTTGCTTTCTTGCACTTTTGGGGCATCATGATTTCACTGGTTAAGCAGCACAGATGATCTACACGATGTTTAAGTGATCTAAATTTGGCTTAATTGAGTCGATAAAGCAAGCAATGCAGTCTGGATGTGCAGAAAATAGTTACACGTTACAAACTAACAGTTCACATTGCTAAAAAACATTGATTTTACAAAAAATCGTAGACCCAATGTTGAGGACATATTTTTTGTATGTTCCCAACTATGGCCTGTTCTACCAATAACATAGTAAAAAGGTTGTTATTGGTGAAATTTTCAGTGGAATGAATGAATTTGCAATTGCTCATATTCAAGTTGCTCATCTAAACACAAAACCGAAGAAACAAAACCATTGTATAGTGAATAATAATGTTTTCATGATTGAATGGCTAATAAATCATACATGAACATCACTTAAGTGTTTGGAGGTAGTTTAACTTGAGTTTGTTTTGTGGAATGTTGTATCAAGTAAGTCAAATACAGCTAGCAATGCCTTAATTCTTAAAACTAGTAAAAAAACCGTACAAAGACTGCATTTAGTAATAAATCCATCGAATGGGACGAAGTTGCATCCATGAATAGACCCAATTTGGCGCCAAAAGACCGACATTAAATCCATATCCCTCGAATGTTTCTGGCTTTATAAAAAGAGTTATGTAACTTTTCGTGATACATTCTACAAAATGTCTTATCAAACTGATCTTTGCAAATGTTTTACTAGTTGAATCTCGCCTACAGCTTAAAAACTTTATGAGTTATAATAAAAAATGTAATCTATGGTTGCATAATAGGCTGAGTCAAGGGACACATACCCTAGTCTCATTGACCGTCGAACCTGCAAGAAATTGTGATGTTTTACCGGATATTTTTTTTTTTTTGGCTGCTGAATTCCCGTTTTTAATGATACAAACATTTAATTCAACATAAATTCACATACCTTTCTTCGAACTACAAATAAGTCGTTTACGATGCCGTCAACTGAACTAACGAAACCAGACCTGAAAAGAGTGATTTAAAAGTTCAAAAGATAATCCACAATGTGTCCCGATAATACAGTTGTTGGAATATCCACCCAGTAAGGGACAATCGAATTAATTACGCTGATTTTCTCTAAATATCGCTTCTTTACTGCATCTGGAAAACCTTGTATTGCTAAGGATAGTTTTACAGATGAACTACCACCTTTTTTAGTTCCATTTTTACAAAGAAATTTCGATAAATCTTTTAACAAAGCCCGAGACGTAAACAACAGGACCAACACCTGTTCAATTTGTGAGGTAATTTTTTTTCATGCAATCTCCTTCAGATAGAGGATTGCGAAAAAAAAATAATGTAAATAAACAAAAATGTCAAATGTATGCACAACGCAGTAAAACACTCATTAATGAGTGGACTCTGCAGAGCTTGCTATGAAAATCCCTCTCTGTTATTTTTATTCTGTTAACTTTATATGAAACTCAAATAATAAAAATCTCAGTAAATATAAATAAACAAATCGTTCAAATTTACAATTTACTTCCTCTATCGATGATCCGCCAATAATGAACGATTTTGTGGAATCGACTTTGCTAAACTTCGTAGCAAATATCACCGGAATAATCACAGGATGATTATTGCTATGATGCTCTGGGATTCCCCAAAGTTACTGCTTCATGAATTTAAATCCAAGTGATCCGAATTGACTGGAGAAGCAAACAAGCTGGTTCAATTTAATCTGTACAAAACATAAACTTATTCATCAAAATTTATATTAATTTGATATATTGTTCGAATAAACTCTTTATCTTTGCTCAGAAAACATAACTTTTTGCTTTTGTGTGACCTATTTCACGGGACGATGCATTTCTCAAATCGCTATTCTGCAAGCCCAGTCAAATTGCTGTGACAGAAATCACTTTAAGATAAATAGTAAATTACCAACTCAAATTACTATGCAAATCTAACCCCTTTTGCCGCAGGGAACAATCCAAAGCAAGCCAACTTTCGCAACCAATAAACGTCCGTTGGTAACAATATCGAACTGATACAAATAAATCACACACATCTTCTAAGACAGTAGCAGCTGTTGGTTTATTCTTCACACCCAGCTCCATTGTGGCACCTTTGTGTACCTTTCACACATTTATCAATAAATATCCAAATAGAGCGTAACGCACTCGTCATCGTTTCCAGTCCCATTTTCCTGATTTGCATACACCCATTTAAACGTTTCATGTTTCAACTTTCCCAGGCAGGGATTCCTTTCAAGAGGCACACATCCCAATCCCAGAAAAACGGAGACGCTCATTTGCATTTGCACCACAGCGCCGTCGAAAAAAGGGTCCCATCGGAGTCGTGTGTGCGTTCTATTGTGAGGTGTGTCTGTCTTCGGGCCGCTTCTTCCTATTGATCCCGATCGAAAGAATTCGGTTAATAGTCAATCGAATTTGCATATGATTGAACCCGTTGTGGCAGCTGAGTTTGGCGTTCCTTAGGAGGAGATTTTCCGGATAGGGTTGGATGTGGAACAAAAATAGCTCAATCATTAATTGACGCTGGTAAATTATATACGGGAAAGTGTGTCTAATTTGGTTCGATTCTTTTTTTTCCCCTTGGAGGGAATGATTGAGAAAATAAAAGAGTTAAAATCCATCAAGGTGACAATTAATCAAGGGATGCGTTAAATTTGGTTCGTCGGTTCTACGGGGTTTTTTTTGTTCCTCCGGATGTGGTTTACAAGTCACGCACAGATGAACGGAAAAAGAACCGATAAATTAGTAAGCCAAGCAGAACCGACTATCCGAACATTATTGGGTTTGATTGATGATTTTTGAATTTTAATTTGCTCCTTGCTTGGTTGAAGCGAGCGTGTGAACGGTTTGTCTAGATTGTTGCAATTCTAGGACATATCATAAAAGTTGATCCACAAATTCCCATTGATGCCTGATTTTCATTCAGAATGCAATTTTCCAAAAACAAAATCAAAGGCAGAAAGAAACAATGTTGGTTTTGTAAGCAAACCGCAAAGCGTAACGCTTACAAATTTATTGCCCATCCCTGAATATCCTCTTGCATACGTCCCGATTCCCATAGCCATGACCGATCCTCGCAAGGACATGTGATTTGTTGCTTCGTTTTTCGAGTTTTCTTTCCCATTCCAAGATCAGCACTTGTGGTTTCATCGATTTGGAAACCATGCAAGAGAAGAGCACTTTGCCTACGCGTTGCATTGCCTGTCTGCCTCGAAGGCAACTTGTATCTTCATGGCATGAGGACTGTGGGAAAATCGTTCATTTGGATGAGATCTTCCCGTCGTCATCGTCGTCTTCGTCGTTTCGGGGATCATCTTACAGTCGGAAAGAGGGAAAACACATGTTTCATCGCGGTTTGTAGTACAAATTTGGGACGAACATTAGAAACCGTGAAATTGGAACATTCACCTACAACAAATTAAATTGCCTAAGTTAAGGATTCCGGTAGAGGCAAGCCGGAGTTTTGGTTTTTAGATTTGTTTTAAGATATATTGGTGCGTTTTTGTGCTCAATATTATCAGCGGTTTAGTGGAATACCACATTCAAAACACCACGAACTATTTTAAAAGCAAGATTGTACTAATGTACATCAACCCAATGTGAGCGAAAGAAGTTTCGGTGTGCATTTGTCAGTGGCTTGAATGAACGATTTGAAATTTGGCTCCTAACTAAAAGTAGATTTTACTGCAAAAATTATAACACAATATTAAAGCATTCCTTAGCATTGAAAACACTGAATCAATGAAATGATGTCGGTACAATGTTATCTCTAATCTAATACCAATGCTGCCATATCCTCAAAATAATTAGGTTTGATGTCGTCCATTTTTTGTCAATATTATATCAAAGACATGATACAAGCGTCAATCGGCCAGACCCAGTGTGTCAAATATTCACTTTTTGTCTCCAAAATTATTAGGTAACTTTGACGAGTGAAACATCCATTATTCTCTTACTCTGCAACAATGACATGTTGTAACTTGAATGCATTTCAACAAACCACGAAGGGAAACAACAAAATGTTGTATCGATTATGGGAAAGAGACAAGTTGCTGATTGACTTTTCATTTGGTCATTATTGCAACACACTACATCATCATCATTATAAATTTATCTCTATTTAGCATTATTTGTGGTTTCGAATATATTAATTTAATGAAAGTGGTACAGCTTAGTTTTTCAACTTGAGTTATGGCTAATTATACAAGAAGAAATTTTTAAGTTGTCTGGGCCTATCAAGCCTTTGAAAGGTTTACCACATAGGTGGTATTGTTTGTTTGGATTTTTTTTATAAAATAAGCTAAACTAAACTAAACTACCTAAGACTACTATTCACATCTTATAACTGATTTGCCTACTACTTACAACTAACTTTCTATATACACTGGGTCCAATATATTCCCATACAAAATAGAAACTCTATTTATCAAATCGATAATCCAGATATTATTGATAACTTTACCTATTATATTGCAATATAATACTGATCAACTAAAGCATATGTTTTGGAATAACACCGCCTTTATCCTTCTTGACCAGCTTCAGGTGGCACTCACGACTTCCATCGGCATTTCGTCCCAAATTCGGTTGATTACGGTTTTGAATTGGTTCATATTAGACGCCCAGCAGGGTTATTTACCTTCTCTCAGCATGTATGACCATACGAATAACCAAGGGATTCAGATCTGGTGAACTGGGAGGACATTCATTCTTGTCCAAAAGTCGGTCAGTTTTCTCGAAATACCGATCGAAGATTTGCAGTATGCGATGGCGTCTCCGTCCTGCTGAAACACGATAGTGTATCATCTCCAAACACCTCTTGTACATATGGCTTGTGACAACTTTCTCCAAGCTGTTTTATAATATCACGGCAGTCACTTTAACGCTTTTTTTTTTCGATGAAAAACCAGTAGTAATTTGGCCTGCTGGCAAACTTCTCCCCAAACCATCACAGACAGCACTATGGAACCGTGGATTATTTCTATCACTCTCTGAAACAAATTCTCGAGAGGAAGGCCCACATTCTATCGTTCTGGACATTGTAGATTGTTGCAAGACGAATAACTTTCGTCGGATAAGATTAATTCTTCTCCACCGTGCCGCGACTAAAGCAGACTTGCTCTTTCGAGTTATTCGGCTTGGAAGGTTCCGAAACCCGTGAACCTTATGTTTTGGAAGCTTGAATCCGAGATCATTTTGCAGTATATTGTGCATTGACGATCTCGAAACATTCTGCGGCCATTTTGACGCTCACCTTCAAAGACTGTTTATCACCACAGCACAAAACTCTTCATCGCTGGTACAGGATAAGCGCCGGATGAAAACAGTCGGACGTAACCTAAAGACGTTTGTATAGGCAATGGTGCAAGCTACAAGCTGAACGACACCACGTGAAGAAGCATGTATGAGATATGATGGACGCGGTGTGACAGTCGACAGGGCCTTGGAGGATTCGACAACCTGTGATATCGCTGTACTGTATGCCTCCAATATAATGGCCTAGTCGATCTGATGTCGGTGAACGTAACGCCTATAACGCAACTTTGGCAGTGGCTCAACCGCGTTCGAGATGAATCGCTCAGGCTACACGAGATGACGATTTGATCTTTTGCTGTTACGTCGTTCCTAGTTCCATGACTGCTTTCATGCCAGCCTCGGGAGGGCATCTTGCAGTTCGCCTTCTCTATTTGATCGAGTCCGGGCAATAAGCTTCGTACGCGTCTCTCTTTGTGCCTTGTGCTGGTTTGAGCTTCGAGAACCACTGTTGTCATACGACATTCTTACGTCGTACCCAGTCCATCGTAGTCGACTGATTTCAGTGGTGTGTACGATCGATGGAGATGCAACCAGCAACGGAATTGCAGTGTACGAGTTCATATAACCTCCCTCCAGTTCCGTCTTTCATCTACGCCCAGGGTAGTTCGTTGCACTGGCTTGCCTATCCGTTCAAAGACGCCAAGGACACGATGTGGCTGGAGATGAACCTAGCTCGTTTCGTGGCCGCAGAGGAATGCTAAACAATGACATAATGCAGCTCTTTGGTCAGATTTGGAAATTCAGCGCGACGTGTCGATCGTCCCTCTGGAGTCAAAGTAAGGAAAGATTGACATCGCACAACACGGTACCGTTGTACTTCAGATGCATGATTCCGTCTTTTAGTTTAGTTTTGGCTGGATCCTTTGCCTTGTAAGCGGATGAAGAGCAGGTATATCGGCTTTTTCAGCAACTCTTCTCGAGGCCGCTGCGAATCGCCCTGATCCTCCATTTCAAGTCGTGAAATGGTTGGTGCTGCCATTGAATGGAACTCATGATTTCTTCACATATATTTCGCCCGGCACTTGCTACTGTGCTGTGAGCACATCAGATCATTGCAGAAGTACAAGAACTTCGTCACAGAACACAACGTCTGGCTCGGTCAGTCAAGACGGCATTGGAAGTTGCGACGACTGACGACTATAAATTGCTATAGAGCGGATAAACGGAGCGCACGATCGTCAATATAATGCGCCCGCAGCTAATTGCGGATCGGTGAATCGCTTGTGACGATTATTCTGGAGATGGCGCTGATGGCCATACTGGCAAGACGTGTATGAGTTCCATGGCTCATACCACGTTTTGCTGGCTAATCCACACATCTTCTGCCGTGGAGCAGATGGACATCACTTCCAGATCTGGATGATCAATCCGTCGACAGGTTAGTAGCTGTGCAGTCCTAAATGTTTTTAATGGTAATAGATAGCTTCGGGAGAAGAAACAAGACATGGAAGGTAAGATCAATGAACATCTACGCCCAAAGTGAGTTGCAGAGGTGGCAAGAAATGCAGTTGCTGTTTTTGCAATCATATCTCGAGAAATGATTCCGGGAAAAGCGGCTCTCTTGCCCATCATGATCCATGAACGTTTTATGGTATAAACGAAGCCATTCAAGCGTAAGCGGATGGAAGCACATAGATTGCTCGAAATAAATGATGCTGCGGTATCTCATTACCTGGAAGCAACCGTTGGGTTCAACTGTCAATTTGCGTGAGACAATACCACAGAATGGCCACTGTTGAATTCCGCCGTCAGGTGTTCTATTTTTATTTTCACTCGTCATCACACTCCGATCTCCCCTCTCTTCAAGTTTTGCGCTTCTTAATAAATAAAGCCTTACAAGCAAGGGTAAGTCATCAGAACAGTGTGCCAGCCAATGATTTGTTAGCATACTAGAAGAATAGTTTCATATGTACAAATTGCGAGTCGACAAATGTGATGGAGCGTGCGTCCCAGCAACATAGCTCTGTCCTCACAAGTTCCTACCTCATGCTTCCACGGGTCAAAGAGATGACAAAGACCGCCAGCTAAGGCTTGCGTACATAGCTGGTAGTGCATCCTGGGCACTGTTGTCCTTCTGACTTCAGCTAGATTGAGGAGGTGCGTTCCGGGAGTGTCTGTCCACCATGAGGTGCGGCTCAAACAGCGGCTGAGCGTAAACGCCAGGTCTCGTCAGCTATGCGCTCATAGGAGGCAGTCCACGACCCCGGAAAGCTAGTGGCGCTGAAATCTTACCCTCTTACCACTTTAAAAAATGTAAGTATTCTTTACATTTATAATTTCGGATCAACCATGGAATTTCCTGGTTATAGTTATTTTTTCCTTCATGGCAACGATGCATCAGTCCATCTACACTGTTGCAGGACCACAATCGAAAGTTGTCATGCAGGCAGTTTACATTTTTTTATTCTCATTTTATATTATAACATCCCTTCACAATATTTTTTTTTTATGCTATTTTCAGCTTCGAATTTATCCGTAAGTTTTAGTCCACCATTCTAGTACCCATATGTTCCCAACGATAAAGTACAACATCATACTGTTTAAATCTACATGGAAGCGTTTGGTACGGGAGGTCCAAGCTTTCTTTCTTCCCTTGATTCGAAAGCAGTAGAGCGATTCTAGATCTTCTGGAATCGCTCTATTTCTGAATCCTCTCTGTGGCACATACTACGCAGTTGGCCTGGCCGATGACAAGAAAATGATGTATCCAAGAAACCATCATTTTCCAGGATGCCTTCAAGAATTGGCTGCGTTGCAGTGTGAGATTAGATAGATTAGATTAGACTAGACGAATAAGTTTTATAACTGCTGCACTTTGATTTCAATCGAACACATGTGTGGCACACTGAGGAACACTGTTGACAGTTGAGCTTAAAGGATAAGAAACCAGCAACCCTGCCTATAGCCCATTGCCTGGTTGCCAGGCTCAGCAGAAAACAACAATGTTGGGCTGTCAACACATCGGCACCTTCGGCACATTCCCAGAACGTTGCAACGCTTGTAGACACACTCTAAAAAATAGCACAGGAGAAAATGTGTGTAGAGCGATCCACCCCTTGCTTGCAAGTGCGGAGGGATGACATTTGCCACTGCTGTATCGCCGAGTGCCTGACACCGAATCAACTGTTGTGTTTTTATTCCGGCTTTAGGTGGCTGAATTTTGCCATCTAGAGCCTCGGTTCGAATCTAATTACGACTTCGTAATTAACCCATTGAATTTTTCAAAGCAGTCGATGTTGCTTTTTTTGCCCACAAACTTCAGTGTTGCATTTTTTCTCCATGTTACGATCCATTACGAGAAATGAAACAAAATCATGCGAAATTGCATTACAATTTTTGCATTTTTATTTTGGGTGTACGCATACCGTTTGATGATTAGGCAGAATGTTGATAATCATTTGCTACGATATCGTCGATTGTTCCAACAGTATGTGGTGACATGCATGTCAAAACGAAGCTGAGCGCCTGTAAACTTCATCAGATTCAACCAAGCAATGCTGCGGTCCGAAGGAATACATACAATTGAGAGATGCAATAAGTTCGGAGGGAAAGGTAGTGCAAAAAAGCAAGAGCCAGTTTACATTTCCACCGGATTGATTTCTGTTGCCGCCGAATTTCTGTCATTTCACAACGACGAAAGAGGAACTGATTACGAATTATGAGAATCAAGATTGATTTCAAGTAGCACGTGCAATTTTGCCAGCAAAATAAGATGTCTATGATTTGAATTTTGTACTAAAACAATTATTTTCAATCAACTGTGTGACTAATCCGGATGAAGCAATCAATTATCCAACAGAATTCTAAAATTCATTGGTTTACCAGACCATACGTAGCAACTACATATAATTTACAATTGAAGATTGGATCTGTTATCACCATGCTTCTCAATCAACTGAAATTGTGTTATGGAACATGATTGGTCGTGCCAACTCAGGAATACTATCCGCTATTTGATACTCCAGAGGCAATTCAAAGTGATAGGCAAGTTCCAAGAATTCCAATTTATTTCAAACGATTTACCTTTCGAGTTCGCAAACGAATACAATTTCCGTTCAGTTCTTGCATTCGCCATGACAATCAATAAAATCACAAGGTCAATCATTAGAGTGTGTGGGTATTCATTCCGAATGCCCATGGTTCTCGCATGGTTAATTACGGAGGTTATTCCGAGAGCCGAAGTGAAAAAGGTGGACCGCAGTGACACGTGACACTCCTGATAAATCAATTGAAGAGTCAAATACTGCAGGTGACTTTTCTTACTTCACCAAGTGTCAAACGTCACTGACTCTGGAACCTTAACCCTCTAAATGTAAAGTGCATTCTCGCATGTTGGAAAGCCTTCCCAATTGTCGCCCAATTGAGTTGTGGATAAGGGAACAAAGAACATAGTCTACCATAAAGCACTGAATTGAACTTCGGCGCAAAGATTCTGTCAACCTATACAAGCATGCCAATAAAGGACATAAATTCAAACAAATCCTCAAAACGTGTTTATCTCAATCATTATCTAAAATTAGAGTGTCATAATATATTGTAGATTCCGAAATAAGGACGAAAAAAAAACAAAGTGACAAACGTTAAGTAAGAAATGTCACTTCTAATACCGAAATATAACAGTAGCTGTCTCGACGGTAATTCGTGTTCTCCAAAGTTTGGCCATCAGAGCCTTAAGGATTTTGAGCTCGAGTCGCTGTCGTAAAATCAGTTCATAATCTCTGTCTGTTGGTTTCTTTTATAATTTCCAAGATACGGAGACAGTAGGTGCTGACTTAAGGTTTCAATCATCCCTAAGATGGGGCTGCTATCGTAAATGTAGCTTTCGTGACACCAAGTATATAGCCATACTTTCGAAAATTTATATAACATAGAGTTATTAAAGTTTTCTCAAGTATGAGG